>JBAMJV010003639.1:0-103942 GCA_037951105.1 Echinarachnius parma | reverse complement strand
GAAATATTCTATGTTGACACGTTTTAAAGGGAGCTAGTAACACGTCAATTAATACCAAATGTAATGTATAACTCCAGCGGTTCTCACGATACCAATAGAAGCATGGCAGGTTTTGGCTTTCCGAATTTCTATTTCGTTATTAAGATATGTAGATTGAATTGTTCGGATTTGAAAAGGGGATCTAGTAAAATTTGTGACAAGTGCAGAAAGTAATGAGTGATTAATAAAATGAGTATTGGTGTGATCTGATATGTCCCACAAAGTATGGACTGTGTTGAAAATTTTCATGTTAATTGGAAATGTTTTTTGGCCGAGTAATGAGCAAAATGCATAAGTGGTATTCACTAACTCATTGCACTGACTTTGTACACGGTTTTCCGACGATCTCAGTGGATAATTTACATCTGAACACTTCAAATGTGAAATATCTTTTTAACAAAAGGGAAATTTGAAAACCGAAACCTGTCCCCCAACACGGTATGAGGGACCACTAAGTTTTCCAATGGATTTTGAGGATTTGGACAATGTTACTATATGTCCCTTTATAATCAACAGTGTACACAATTAGTGCAATGATGTTAGTAAATAAACCTTTGTAATTATAACTCATTAATTGGTAATATACCTGGTTGGTGTCACTCGATCAGAGGGCGTCGATCCGTTTAAATGCGATGGGGGGGGGGGGGGGGGGGGGCGGCAACATTTTTCCATGAGTCACTGGTTGAGAGAGCTATAGAAGCATCATATTGGCATTGCCTAAATTTTAAAGACTAATACGGGGGGTATAAATAGGGATAGTTGAGTTTTGGTCATGGGAGTAACCAAAACCTGCAGCCATTACGGTACAAAATAATTGTTATACTTCACCATGCTCGAAAAGTATACACAATTACAAACGACTATAAAGTAAAACCCCGGGTTATCATTCCCAAAAAGAGCCGTTAAAACTCAAGAGGCGCTCTCTAAAAAAATATTGGTTTTAGCATTTTTTTTCATACAAAATTGTGCATTTAATGTTTTGTTTAAAATAATTGATTCAATAGAGATATCATCAACAACTTTTTAAAAACCTATTCAGATTGTTTTCAAAGTAGTCTTTAAGCATTTTTACAATTGTCTAAAAAGTCAAAATATACCCTGGTGAAGAATTTTTTTGATAAAAATTATGTTTATGGATATTTCAGGCAGTTTCCTGACCGATTTTGTTCAAATAAAATGTATTCTGTCATTAAAATTGTATGTTCTTTCAAATTTGACAGTCAGTTTTTTCATTATCTCATCAAAAGAAATATTGTGTGAAGTGCCCCCTATACCAACACTCAGACATCCTGGGATCTAGGGGGCGGAGCCCCCAGAAGCTTTTGGGTGTTACAAAGTATATTATTTTTTTATTAAAAACAAAATGTATTCTTGCGTACGGTCCATCGAAAACGTCGTGATTAGTCAAAGGGCACACACTTGTGGGTCTTAATATAGGTCCTTGGGATGGAGCCGCCGGTAGCTTTTTTATTTTAGACATTTAGGAACTGCTATTAATGTGTGATTCAAATTTTATAAAAATGTGAATCAATTCGTAGCTTGGGGCATAGATGCGAGGAAAAGTGGGTCAATGGGATTTTATTATTATATATTTATTCGACCAAATAGCATAAAACATTGTCAAATACAACACAACTAAAACATAATATGCACATAATACAAAGATACAAGTTACAAAACTGAAGACTAGACAAAATAAAATTGTGAGGAGCAGTATGTGGGCCAGGGTACACAAAGTAAAGGACACACTGCTGCCCTAGGGGCAGTTGCCCTATAACAGTGGCCTAGGGGCACCATTCAGCCCCTGAAAGCTTCACTTAAGAATCAAGAAGTTTATTTATATAGGGGATACAAATTTATAGTTTGAATCAATGCAACATTAAATTAAGGGACCTCTGCATGCGAAAAGGACTTGAACAATTGGGGATACAGGGACCCTTAAGGGTACCACCACCCAAAACTATATTTGTATATAAGAAAGGTTACATCTTTAGTATTCCGATTCCATCAACAAGATCTACAAAAAAATGTTGCAGAAAAAAAATATATATTTGGAAACCGCATCACATTCTAAAGCAGGCGTTTATTGCGGTCTGTGTAGACTATACGCGGGTGCAGCAAGCGAAATCGCTCGGATTATATTCCTACAAACGTACGCGTGAGTAGAATTGGCGCTCTCGCAAACCAGAACCAGGAAATATAGTGGTTCCGTAAGTGGTGGAAATTAATATGCTTTGTTTATGAATTACTCTACCCTTTGCAAAATGTTAGGTATCTATTTGATATCACAAAACAGTACCAAAACATGTAGTAATGTGTTGTTATTTGCCGGTGGTCCCCTTTAATTGCCCTTGCCGGGGGTCCAGGGGGACGAGCCCCCGAAGCTTTTAGATTTGGGATTTTTAGCAGCTCTCAACGTTTAAAAAGGTATAAAATATAGAGATCTTTTTATGGGATTATTAGCAATGTAGCTAGCGAGGGGGTCTTGTATAAGATATGTATATGTGGAATAAAATTATAAAATGGAATTTTTCTCCCGGGGGGGGGGGGGGGTATACTCACGTTATATTGGGTATACGGGGATTGTGTGCGCTGGAAGGGGACTTTTTTCAAGAAGATCCTTAGACATGGGTCCCTTTTCATTAAAAAAATCTTAGACATGGGTCCCATTAAAAAAAAAAACCCTTAGACATGGGTCCCTTTTTCATTTATTCCTTTCCCCCTCTTTTCTCCCTCATTTTCCTCCTTGATTTTGGGATATGCCGATGTGAATTGCTAAAATTTTCCAAGCTCGCTCCGCTCGCTCGCATACATAATATTTCACACCTCTGGTGATTATATGCATAACGCCATATCATTAGTAATAAAAACGAATTATACCCATAAATTATATTGAAACAAATGCAATTTTCCGCTGTGAAATTGTAAAATTTTCAAGCTCGCTCCCCGCTCGCTCGCATACATAATATTTCACCAACCTCGGGTGTTTATATATTACCCTTCCATAACGCCATATCATAGTAATAAAACGAATATACCCATACAATAATACTGAAACAAAATTTTCCGGATGTGAAATTGCTAACATTTTTCAAGCTCGCTCCGCTCGCTCACCTACGGTACATATATTTCACAACCTCGGGTGTTTATAATATACCCTTCATATCGCCATATCATAAGTAATAAAAACGAATATACCCATACAATTATATTGAAACAAAAATAAATGGGATTTTCCGCTGTGAAATTGTTAAAAGTTTCAAGCTCGCTCTCTGCTCGCTCGCATACATAATATTCACAACCTCGGGTGTTATATATTACCCTTCATACGCCATATTTAAGTAATACACAAATACCCATACAATAATAATTGAAACAATTGGCATTTTCCGATGTGAAATTGCTAAAATGTTCAAGGCTTCGCATTATTCATATTTATGCAAATTATCTTACCATAATTGAAGACTATTCACTGTTTTCTATCATTTGAAAATTGAGAATTTCACCTCCGATATGCACCAGATAGCTCCATTTCTAGTGTAAAAATTGCCAAAGCTCCTGGTGGTGGAGGGGGGACACCCCCCTCCCACACCCTCACCCCGCTCGGGTCGGGCGCTCCCTCAAGTATAACACTTTCGCCCTCCTAAGAAAATACCCTGGCGCCGCCCCTGTAGTATGGTACAGTTTACTAATAAAGAATTTTATCAAGAAACTGCAAACTGATTGGCCATTGTATATATTACAGCTAAAAAATGTAATATTTAAAGTTCGAAATTCTTAGACATGGGTCCATTTTTTACAAAAAATCCTTAGACATGGGTACCTATTTACAGCAAAAGGACCCCTTGGATGAGGGTATGGGTTCGGAAGTCTCAGCCGCACACCCCCGTCCGACTATAACCTGAGTACTCCCCCCCCCCCCCCCCCCCCCAGGATTTTTCTCACCTCACTCAATGGACATAGTCAGATCACCAGAAAAACACATTATTTTCATGAAACTTTCGTATTTTTTTGCATAAGTCATGTCAACAAAGTTAGTATAGATCCCTTTAAAACTTTGATAAGGATTTATATGCCGTATAAAATTGATTACAAAACATCCACATTCATGAAATGATTTATTAATTTACTGGCAACATTATTATATGAGTGTAATATATAGTTTTGTAATTAAACAGATATGATATAATGAAAAATGCTTCACTCGAACTGCTGGCGAGCAGACCATTGCATTAATTAGTGCAGTGGCGTAGCGTGGTCGGACTGATTGGGGGGGGGGGGGGGGCACGAAATTATTGGGGGGCACACCTTATGTATTTCTTTGTTTTTTCAAAAAATGGCCCCTATGTTTTCTATTGTTTTTTCGAAATTATTGTGGGGGGGGGCACGTGCCCCCCCCGGTGCCCCCCCCCCCCCCCCCCCCCCCCCCCCCCCCCCCCCCCCGTAGCTACGCCACTGAATTAGTGTGTTGCCAAGAAATTAGCTTCAATAATACAATTGATGGATATACAATCCTTTGTTTTATATAAATAGCCTCTGCAATGAACTTAATTATAATTAAAATAATTTGCGCTTTATATGTGTAATTAACTTGGCGATATTGGTGTAGCAAAGGGGCCTTGGGGGACTTGTGCTCCAATAATTTGATTAAATAAAACTAGCGTAACCTATTATACAAAGACCAACAATAGCCTGCTTGCGAAGTGCGTGGCATGGTCGGGCTGATTGGGGGGGGGGGGGGGGGGCACGCTCTGTATTCCTGTATTATTTTGTAATGGATTTTGCCCTTATGTTTTTCATTGTTTTAAATGGGGCAGGGCACGTGACCCGCAATGACTCCCGGCGCTATAAACATCACTGCATTGATAGTCAAAGATAAAACTATAACATTAAATGGATTATTCTTGAATTAAATAATCCCACACAAATCTTACTTAGAACTGTAAGTGGTTCTCCCATATCTTTACCATAGATAGGAAGCATGGAACATGTTTGGGTTTTTAAACTTCCCTTTCTTAAAAAAGATATTTACGATTGAAGTGTTCGGATTTATAACTATCCACTGACTAGTCATAACTGTGTACAAAGTCAGTGCAACGAGTATAATTTTATATCAATATGCATTTCTGCTCATATTACTCGGCCATCAATCCATGTAATGTGACATTTTCACACAATACTCAGAGGACATATCAAATCACAAAACTAACCATTCATTACTTTCTGCACATGCCACAAAATTTACTAGATCCCTTTAAATTGCGTTAAAAAAAAAATTAGAACTGATTGCCCCTCACAAAACGTTCACTATTATAATGATTAAAGTGATTAATTATAGCTAAAATATGTTATTTTGTTTATAGACTGTCATGATCACAATGTAAAATGGAACATCGTTACAAATTCGAGCTCTGATATCGAAACCCTGTTGTAAACAAGGTCATTTTCCTGCATGGCCCACTCGTTTAATATGTTTGTTTGTGTGTTGTTTTGCCCTGGATAGAACAAGAAACCTGGCCCCATATTAAAACCCCCGCTATATAGCTTAGTTCCTTGCTAAGTAAAATTCAAATGGTACAGTTGAGCGAGCAACAAGCAGTTTCCTAGTCCCCAACTATAGGGTCAACTTTTTTAGCCTTAGTTACCTACTAAATCAACCTTATATATAGATAGCAACTGAAATATCTTGCGTTTAATTATGGGCCACGTCATCTAAAATGGATTTATAGCAAGGAACTAAGCTATAATAGCGGGCGTTTATTATGGGCCCTGATAATTATAGCAACCCCATAACAACTAACAAGGTCAAGTTCATGGTCCCAAGCTTCTTGTTATAATGCGGTTCCACTGTATGATGTTACAATACGCAGCTTCAATGACAGCCGCGATCGCAGAGGCTACGAAAGAGCCGAAGGCAACGAAAGAGCCGAAGCCTGACGAGAAAGAGCCGAAGCCAACGAAAGAGCCGAAGCCTGACGAGAAAGATCCGGAGCCATCGAAAGAGCCGAAGATAGCCGAAGTTTGTTCAACACCAGTGATTTCGACACCACCACGGAACCTCAGCCCAAAATCCTTGCCAGGAGGACAGTGCCCGATGCCGCCCCTCGACTGCGTTCCGCGAAAAACCGTCGTGCTCGACAATGGCGAGGAGATTGTCCTGCTCAAGAAGTGGGTGCAGATCCGCGTCAACCTCTCGCGATCGCGCCCCTGGAGTAGCCATGGTAACCGGAGCGGCTGTCTGGGAGCTGCCCGTGGATTCTACATTTGTAAGAAGCCAGGTAAAAAAAAAATCCGCAAGAGAAATTAAGTGATGTTGTTGTAGTTTTATTTTTTTGTGTTGTTGTTGATGTTGCTATTGATTTTTTTGTAGTTGCTGCTGCTGTTGTTGTCTTTACATGTTCTATTTAGTTTTTATAAGATCAATACTTAGGTGTGAGAAATGTATTTATAAGGTGATCATGTCTTTTAGAATCCCAAACTTTGTTTCGTAAAAACAGTTAAATTGTATACATAACCTTCATCGCCTTTCGGACAGGGAAAATAACATAACTGGTCACGATTCAAAACAAAATCATAACTAGAACGCACTCATCGAAAAATATTTAATTCAATCTCAACATAAATCAAAGAGAGACGTCAACAAAAATTAGGGTCCGGAATATATCAGATCAGATCAGATCTATTGAGAAGAAAAGTCATCATTGATCCCACGAGGCTTAGATTCGAGGCTTTTGTTCACTTCATATTCATTGTTTTATTCATATGCATTGTGTTCAAGCACATATAGCCAGCTCTATGTATGAGGCGACTGATTACACAAATTGACCACCAGGCAAAGAACAACACATAATTATATGTTTTGGTACCGTTTTGTGATATCAAATAGATACCCAACATTTTGCAAAGGGTTGTTTAATTCATAAACAAAGCAATTACTTTCCACCACTTACGGAACCACTACTATTTCCTGGTTCCGTACGGGCCAAACATTTGCGAGTGCGCCAATGCTATTCACGCGTACGTTTGGAGACAATAGAATCTCGGGTGATTCGTTCGCTCTGGACAAAGTAGTCTCGTACATGCAGACCCATGAACGCATGCTTTAGAATGGTGATGCGTTTTCCAATTATATATTTTTTTTCCTGGAAACATATTTTTGTGAACTTGTTGATGGAATGGAATACTAAAGATGTTACCTTTCATTTACAAGAATATTATTTTTGGGTGGTGGTACCCTTTAACCCTTTCATCATTTGTACAGTTAAAAGAAAATACTCAGGTCCCATGGGGTCTATGAAAAACACCCAATTAGTTCTACCTAATTCAAAGTATTCAACGGAGTGAAAACAACTTATATTTTATAAAACAAATTTATATTAATATGTGAGTACAGTATATATTGGGAAATATATACATCTTTTTTTTCTAGCGGCATTACTTTGTACTGCACCTGATCGCCGGTTCTTTGTCTGAATACAGCCTGAGCGCAGACTAGACCTGATCGATTTAGTGTATAACTGAGTTTATTAGTTAGTTTGATTGATTGATTGATTGATTGATTGATTGATTGATTGATTGATTGATTGATTGATTGATTGATTGATTGATTGATTGATTGATTGCTTGTTTGCTTATTTGTTTACTTGTTAGTTAGTTAGTTAGTAAGTTAGTTAGTTAGTTAGTTAGTTAGTTAGTTAGTTAGTTAGTTAGTTAGTTAGTTAGTTAGTTAGTTAGTTAGTTAGTTTGTTTGTTTGTTTGTGTGTTTGTTTGTTTGTTTGTTTGTTTGTTTGTTTGTTTGTTTGTTTGTTTTATTTAAAGGCGAAATAAAAACTCGATATCAGCCGTCTGGCTGTTTTTTCAGCTCAACCGTCTGGCTATTTTTTCAGCGAGTCCATAATACACAAAATCACAGTAAAACAAATTAACAAATAACATTATTTAGAAAAATACAAAATTAAACTTACAAACATGTACAATAAGGAAAATAATCTAAACATATAAATGCAATACTATTGACTATACATAGAAGTGTGGAAGATTCATGGAATCGTGATTAAACTGGTTTATGGGAAAACATGGTTACTATTGAATAAAATGATGGTTGTTCAAGGGGGGAACAATTTCTTTCTTAAACAAAGGTAATCTATAGTTGCAAGTCTTACATTTTGTTGAAGGTTGTTAAATAACTGCGATGCTAAATAAATTGTACTATATATTTTTACAAAGTTTGTTTTGGGCTTTGGAAGTTGGATTGTACGTTGAGTGTTTCTTAGTCCATAATTAAATGGTTAATTTAAAAAGAAAGAGTGTCGGGAAATATGGTTATTTAAGAGTTTAAAAAGAAGAATAACTACAGTAGGCCTTTCTTTACTTTGACACATGAACAATCAACTTGTACGTCCTATGACCTATAAATCCTTCTTCACTTAGATCGGGACATATGCGTATTTATCTTTATATTATCTATTAAAATCGCTGGACCCAATATCTAATAAAATTATAATGACACATGTGTAGCTTCCTGCGTTCAATATGTTCCATTTAAATCAAATACTGTTTGTATAACGCCGTGTGCTTTTCTCTTGCCATACAGACTGCCTGTCGGCCCCCTGTCTGAATGGAGGGACCTGTGCGGAGACCAGGTCGGGTTACACGTGCTCCTGCCCATACGAGTTCCATGGTCTCAACTGCGAGATGGGTATGTTATATTATTCCTTAAATAAATCAAATACAATCAAAATTATTGATAAAACATCGTTAAATAAGATGAGCATGTTATATAATTCTTTAAATAAATCAAATATAATCTAAATTTAAAAAAATAACTTTATATTGACTAGCTGCACTGAGGGTGTTTTGAAGGGGGAAATGGGCCTTATAATAGCGGGCATGTCAAATTTAATTTAATCATAAGCCAATACTCTCCAAATGAGAATAAATAAAATAAAATGAAGATTTGAATAGATATATTGACTGACTGCAATTAGGATGTGTTTAAAGCAAAACAAATAGACCCAATAGGGTATCGTATTAGAAGGCATCCTGGAAGAGATGCATCAACTTTCAACCAATCAGACGCCAAGATTCTCCAATGATGGGGATTGATATTCAGAGTGTGTCTCCTCAACTTAATCAACACGCTTTGATTATATCATTTAAAATTATGCTGCAATTTTATACACATTATTGTGGTTGTGGTTGTGGTTCCCAGATAACAATGCTACGTTGGCCCATCGTTGGCCCAATGTAGGCGGTCATGTTGGGCCAACGTCAAAAGGTGACGTTTTGCCCACGTCATTCTTGCCGCTGGGCCCTCGTCGGCCCAACCCCCATAAGCCAACGTCAATTGCCAATGTTGCGCCAACGTTTGCCCAACCTTTTATTTTGCTATTTCTGACGTCAAGCCAACATTGAGCCGACTAAACCCCAACGTTCATACGACTATATAAGTGAACGTTGGCCCTACGTTGGCTTGCCTACCGTCGTAATGCGGTTGTTTGTCAAACGTTAGTATGACGTCAACTAGCCAACCAATATCCAACGTAGTAGGCGAAACGTTGGCCCAACGTTTGCTTTTCGACCATATAAATATGATTGTTCGTCTAACTATCGCCCAACGTTGTTTCAACGTACATTTGCCGACCAGTTTGCCAACAGTCAACAGCCAACGTCGGCTTAACGTTGTTTTAACGTCAGCTCGCCGACTGCAAAAATATGGTTGTGAATTTACCGTAGGCCAACGTTGGCTAAACGTTGTTTTTCCAACCGCGACGGTGCCGACTATAGACTACGTTCCGCCAACGTCGCATTGTTATCTGGGTTGTTGTTGTTGTTATTGTTGTTGCGGTGTTACAGTTACCTTTGATGCTTAGTTAGATCAGGGAGAATGGCATTACGTTTCACCCAAGTTAGAAAATAACCGCTTCTCAGGCCTGAGGAGAGGTTGAGAGATTCGTGCCTCTAGTAGAATTTTATCACCGTTTACACCGTTCTTATCGGTTTACTGCGTGTAACCGGAGGAGATTATCTCTATAATACCACTAGGTCTCGGGGGGGAGTTAACAGGGCATGGAATGTTGACGAAAGCTATTAAAATGGTTGAGTTGATTTCCACCGTGGTGGAGATCATGGCTAACTTAGTGAAACGTAATGATAAACTGAATTATAGTTCCTCACATTCTCTCTTTAATGTAAGATTGTGAAAACAAAACTCACAACTTATCGCAGATGTTGTTTTAATACATTTAATATTTTTGTATTTGATTCAGTGTTTATGTATCAACTTTAATGTCCACACTTGAATTATTTTCTCTACCTTTTTAACTCTGAAAATGTAATCGGGCGTGTAGTCTTGGAGTCGAACGAGAGACCGTCTCCGACAAGTAGACCGGCGTCTCCGGTGTCTGAACTCGGTGTCTCATCATCTGAGGAAGATGCCCCGACGGATCCGGCAACACTTGACCATTCATCGGACATCACACGTACCACAGACCAGAGGGGTACCATCACCAATGCCACTCAGTTGATTGGCGATGGGAATACCACACCCACAACCACGTCTGATGGAAACTCGGCATCGGCAACTGGTGCCACGAGTCGCACCAATAACGCGAGCAACGTGAGTACCAGCGATGCCACAGATGACACGCCAACTTCCGGTCCACAAGATGAGGTGGCCTCGACTACTAGGCCAGCAACAGGTAGTAGTACTGACACCAGTGACGAACCGACTGACAGAATGGATACTGGCAGAACCAGTCCTGAAACTTCTGCTACTGGGGAAACCGCTGACGCTACAACTGGTCAACCAAACGTACATTCGACTGTTGGACTAATTCGCCACAACACTGACCGTACGATGACACCAACCCAAGTTGTAAAGGGTAACCCAACCACGCAGGGAAGTCCCAGTACAAGTGATGCAACCACCCCACGTGTTACCCTCTCAACTATCAAAATTTGCCATGATGTATACAGTGGTGAAGTAGTAGAAGTGGAATGCAACCCAACCACGCCTAAAGCTGTTGTTAAGGTGGGCAGTAATGAGGTGCCGCTTGCCACACCAAGCAGTGGTGACGCAGGCACCACCGAAGGTGACACAGGAACCACCAATGATAAAACACTGACAGGCACCACCAATGGTAACACAGGTACCACTGATGGTAACGGGGCTACCACCCAGGATACTACCGTGGCTACTGCTGCCATGACAACTGCCTCACCAGTAGGTGGTAGTGACGCAGGCACCACCAAAGGTGACACAGGAACCACCAATGATAAAACACTGACAGGCACCACCAATGGTAACACAGGTACCACCGATAGTAACGGGGCTACCACCCAGGATACCACCGTGGCTACTGCTGCCATGACAACCACCTCACCAGTAGGTAGTAGTGACGCAGGCACCACCAAAGGTGACACAGGCACCACCAATGATAAAACACTGTCAGGCGCCACCAATGGTAACACAGGTACCACCGATGGTAACGGGGCTACCACCCAGGATACTACCGTGGCTACTGCTGCCATGACAACTGCCTCACCAGTCGAGGGTGGGGGCGATGATTAATATTAAACCTGGCGAACTTGAAGGATAATTATCCATGATAGCATTTCACAATCCACTCTCTCCCTCCTCCGGGCATCTTCTGTCACTTCTTCCCTCCTCCCAACCATTATTTGACAAAAATGTATGACCACTACCATCACTACGGCCACTACCAACGCAATCATTACCAATATGATTTCCAGCAACAGCAGGACAATCATCATCACCATCACTATAATCACCATGAATATGGACATCACTATACTTATATCTGTCACCCCCTTCCCCTTTTTTATTTTTATTATTAATTATATAGACATCCTAATTACCAAGGGATTAAATTGAGCTTCTGGCCACCAAATTCGTCACTGATTTCAAAGTTTGCTTGCACAACAAGGTAACCAGAAATAATACTTTTTTGTTTTTGGGGTGCCACTAAATACTGCTTTTACAGAGAATCCGGAGGTCTCGGGTTGGAATCCCGTTGGAATCCCATTTTCTTTGCCTTCTTTTAATCAAAATAAATATTTAATAATTACTTGCCAGTGCACGATCGGACTTCAACGCAAGAAAGTTAATTTCTAGCAATGCCTATCCCATTGTTAATCTACATATATATAAACAGGAAGGAAGTAGCAGTGATGAACAATCGAGCAATTTTCCTAGTAATTAGAAGAGTTTAAATAAAAAATTTACAGCACGTTAGAGAGACCACAGCAGGGGTGTAGATTTGGAGGGCACGTTGCCCCCCCCCCAAAAAAAAAATAAATAAATAAATAAATAAATAAATAAATAAAAATAAAAAAAAAAATAATAATAATAAATAAATAAAACAAATAAAATATTTGCCCCCAACAAAAAATCATATTTCCAGTTTGTCAACATTTAAACAAAAATTCATATTTTGAGCATCTAAACGGGGAAGACCTTTTTTTCTGTTTTGCTTTTTAGGTGAAAAAATGGAAAGGATAATATTCAAACCTCTGCATAAGTCATACTTCCCTCACAAAAATATGCAAGGCCCCACCAGAAGAAAAAAATCCTAGTTTTGCCACTGGGCAGCTGATATTTCATCACTAATTAGTCCCTCCATAAATAGCACGATCCTGAAACTACTAGCAATTAGAGGAGTTTTATCAATCATAAACAAAACGCTTGAAAAAAGGCTGCTGATATTCCATCATTTATTTTATAATTAGTGCCTCAATTAATTGCACAATTGTCATTGTCTTTTATCAAAGGAATCGGTCCAATCAAACAAATTATGATTCCTGACTAACGAAA
Source organism: Echinarachnius parma (assembly GCA_037951105.1). NCBI lineage: Eukaryota > Metazoa > Echinodermata > Echinoidea > Clypeasteroida > Echinarachniidae > Echinarachnius > Echinarachnius parma. The sequence goes on along the minus strand of JBAMJV010003639.1, from coordinate 91,068 downwards.
GAACCGCTTTCTATTCAATCATTGTCTTATATTAAATTTCTGCCCTAGATTTTTAATTGTCACATTGGAGAAGCATCATAATACAGTTAATTATTAAGTTTTCGATTTTTAGTTGGTGATGTCTTTAAAAAATGGAATAGTGACGTAGTGTTGTCCAACTGATCGAGGGGCAAGGTCTATTTTTTACCCTTTTTCTGAATTGTTTAATACCTTTTGTGATTTTAATTACGGGGAGTAGGAGGGGGTTGCCATAGCTACACCACTGGTTATGTTTACAGTATCCTATCAAAACAACAATCTTATATATATTAGATCTTATATTTAATACAAACTAACAAATATATATTTAAATAAATTGTGTAATGAATGAAAAAACAAAATGGCAATCATCAGTTAATGACCAAATCACACAAGCTTGATTCAACATTACAACAAATATCTCCAACTTGAAAACACTAACACTTAAAATATACTTCATTCGCACACTCCATGAAAGGGCTTTACATGTACATGTAATAACATTTATTATCATTTATTTGGAATGAGCATCATGGATCATTCATATGCACAGTATGTAAAATATCAATAATCATGAATAAGGTACAATAAACACTTAGCATTCTGCATGTTGAACACTTTATAATCATTAAAGTTTGCATCTCATGAAATATTTCCCCCCACGGAAAGATTGGTCATGTGATTGAAGTATCACCCATACAGCCCTAAAATGTATATACATATAAATAAACATACCACTTGTTTTGTTTCTGAGTGATGGGTCAAAAGTATTTCATGTTCAAACTTTAATTTTTTTCTCTAAAACTATTTGTACATAGATATAATTGTCGCTATTGTATGCTGGTATGTTAAGAAAAAACTATCTGAGATGTTTTACGTCGATAAAACATTCATGTAAATAATTATACTAAACTGTAATGGATTGGCTATGATCTCACTGAATGTACTGTATTTAAGTTACTGAATGCTACAAAGTAAACTGGTCCACAAAAGTAGTCCTTGCCATTTGATTTCCTTATAAAAAGTAGATAAGATTTGATGTGACACTTAGTAAAAACTTTGTGTTCAAGCAGTGTTTGTTTGTTTTTAATTCTATAAACTGTTGTATATACCCTTTTATTACGAGGGATCCAAAAATCTCTTTTTGATGTAACATGTAACAAGTTTTGATTTGTAAAAAGATAGTTATTTTCTCTTTCTTTCAATAGGAGTAAATAGGTGTCATTAAAAAAGCATATCGTCGCTGGGCTGTTAAAACCTCTTATCTCAAAAAAACAAAATTTTCAGGAGAGCGAAAAAACATTCTTATTTTAACAAATTATGTGCGTAGGCTATGTTATTTGAACTTAAGACTATGTTTGATAATCAATTCGATATGAAATGGTTGAAATGCACGAAAAATAATTTGGAAGGCGGGAAATTGAGTTACGAGGTTTTCGAATTAAATCCTAAAATGAGATACGAGGTTTTCAAAAAGATGAATTGTGGTTATTAGAAAAAGAAGAAAAAAAAATCATGTGGTTATTAGAAGATGAATTACACCTTAAACTTCACATTTATCAAAAAAAGTAATTTTCACCAAAATTTGAGATACAAGGTTTTAACAGCCCAGCAACGATATCTTATTACAATCTAAACCAGAAAATACCTGTAAGTGTAAGTGAACAAGTCTTGTTGAAATAATAGCTACTGTAATAACAGAACTAGAGATGTATAATTATAGAAACTTTTAAAGCTATTGATGTGTATGCAGCATAGATAAAACAAAATAAATAAAATACATAATCACTTTGTTAGATTATTCAAGTATATATTCCATAATTCAAACCAATAGTACAAACTATAATAGATACATGTCAAACGAAACAAATTATATCAAGTTGTATCGTTTGGATATACATGCTAATTAATGTTAAAAATCAATGTTAAATTCTGCTAATAAGGCACTTTTTTCCATTAAATGGACACTGTTTTTGGTGCAATAAACAAAAAACAAAAGGAATGATTAAAAATAATTATGAAATAAACAATATTCATAAATATCATCTATAAAATAGAAAAACTACAACAGGTGGAATAGAAATATAATTATGTACAACTAGATAATGAAAGACTAAATATATCATGTAATTCCCACTACCAACGATTATACAGATTTTACTGTGGTTACGTCTACAAAAATAAATCATACTTTGGTAAGCTTTCTAGAACCAGCACCTTGCAGTAATAAAAGAGGAACAATAACTTGAAACTACATGTATATAAGATTTTGTTTAAAGGATACCAACTAGGTACAAGGCAAGAGCCTGAAAACCAGGGGGGTGTTTCACAAAGATCCTAAGTTGAACTTAACTCTAAGTTGGACTTAAAAATGATGGAAAGCCATTTGTAGCCTTGAAATTAAATATATTCAAAAGCAGAAATGCAAGTATTTTAGACTTTTTATACATTTTACATCATTCAATAACATGAAATCCCCTTGATAATATAAAATATCAATGATTTTAATCAACATTGCATGCCTTTTTAACAAATTTTTTACAAAATTAAGATCTTTGTGAAACACCCCCCCAGTCGTGGTATATACCAGTGTAGACAACAGACTTCCGAAGTAGCGACGTCACATTCTTTTTTGTATTACATGGCAATGGTTCTTAATAACAACTTGTCTTTTAATTTGGCTTTTGGTAGTGGGTCGGAGCTGGACGATTGCCTTCTTAGCAACCGCTAGGGCAGTGGCATAGTGACGAGGGAGCATGGGGCTGCACGTGCCCCCCCCCCCCCCCCCCCCCCCCCACACACAATAATTTTGTTAAAAGTCAGAAACATAAGAGGGCAATTTTTAAAGAAAAAAAACATTAAATAAAACATTTAAAAAAACAGAAATACATAAGGTGTGCGTGCCCCCCAATAAGTTTGCGTCCCCCCCCCCCCCCCAATCAGTTTGACCACGCTACGCCACTGCGCTAGGGCACAAATTTCTGGCTTGCTTGAAATTGTTTAGAACCATTACCCATAGCAATAAATAGCTGTGACGTCACACTTCGGTACTCTAGTAGTTATCACAGTGAGACTAGTTTCAGGGGTTTGCCTGAAAATTGGCATCCCTGCATACATATAATGTACATGATATGTAAACTTGGTAAATATATTTTGTTTAAATAGGAAATTAAAAACATACAGATATATGGCTTACTAAAAAATAAATTAATTATTGAGTTTCAAAAAAGAGGAAGTAATACCACATTGGTATTCCATTTCAGGTCGTAAGAGTAATATTTTCTTGGTGTTGCAATATTTTAATATTAATAAGCAATTACAAATTCTTTGTATATCTTCTTGTCAAACACTATTGAATGCGCGGTAGACAGTTCTTTTGAAAAAATAAAAATTATACATTTTCCTTCTATATTTGGTGTGATAGTGTCATTTGTATGAATTGTCTGGTAAGAGCGAGAAGGACGTTAAGTTGATTTTCCTGCTAAACCGAGTTATTCATACCATTGTGTAAGTCGGGGCCTTCTCCACGTGATGCCTAATTTTCAGTTAACAATTATTTCTAATTTGGGGAATATCTATCAAAATAAAAGCTGCATCACTTCTGTGATCCTTCGCATATATCCCCAAGTTGATTTCTATCCTCCGGGTTTATAATAGCTTCTGAACACACAAGCAATGAAAACAAAGGGGTTTCAGGGACGAACACCGCACTAGGGTTTTCTATAACTCAGGCGGTAGAGCGCCGGTCTAGCAATACGGAGGTCTCGGGTTCGAATCCCGGAGGAATCCCATTTTCTTTGCTCTTTTTCAAAAATAAAAGAGAATGAATTAGTTGTTGCAAGGCTCCCCAACGTTAAACATGGTTATCCTCAAAGTACAAAAAGTGATTTAATGCCCTTCTTCTTCTCAACCGACACACTCCTATGTCAACATGCATGTGTGTGTGTGTGTGTGTGTGTGTGTGTGTGTGTGTACACTGAAGTATCTGGAATGACATTGTATGGAAGGCACTAATTCATTGAAAGACACATAATTGGAAGCGTCAAGTTATCTAAATTTTTAGTCTTGATGTGAATATAGAACCAAGAATGACTACAACAAATGATGGCCCGTTTAATCGCGCATACTTTCTTTTAATAGTCCATGGGGTAAATAAACTAATCCATGGACTCAATTTGGAATCACCAAAGTGCACTCAATTTAATAACCCATTGATTAAAATAACTTAATGTTATGTTAAATTTCAGAATTGAGAATTTGAGCATATGATTTGCGGCCATTTACACATAAGTATGCTACACATACTGGATATGGATAAGAAAGAGAATAATTGTAGTGATATACATGTATCATGAATTATTGGATGTTTTAAAGACATTCTCATCAATACATTAGCAATCTTTCAAAAGAGATTATTGGAAGTCATGATAGATTGAACATAGATGATGGAAATCAAATGATTAAAATCAGGCAATAAGAGAAAATATGTTATGGTAGAATGGTACAAAGATTAAACCAAGGAGGTACTTACAATGTATACCAAACCATGGCCCCGTTGCAGAAAGAGATATACAATCAATTGTAAGTTACAATTAATTGCAAGTCAGAAACTTTGCACGTTTCAACCAATCAGATTCGCACATTTAGAACACATGATCTGATTTACAATTAATTGTAACTTACAATCGATTGCATCTCTTTCTGCAACGGGGCCCATATCAAATAAAACAAACAAAAATGTAAATTTTGAATCTATCTTGCATAGCTTCTTGGTCTCTTTGGAAGACTGTGTCAAACCCATAGGCCTACCTATATCCCTCCTAAACCCTGCTCCAATCACATAATACACACACTATTATACTGCCACTATACTGTTATGTGATGTAGGCAATGCATAGGCAATGCATGGCTAGCAGCCCATTTTGACCCGCTATCGCATGCATCGTCTACATACACTGTATGACCAGGAAATTGTGAGTACGGCATGTAAATGACAACACTACCTGCTGTAGGTAGCAATAGTATGACTATTTACATTGTAAACGTGACTCCATTCAAATTCACGTTGAAAAACAACATACATATTTGATATTTCAAATTTAGCAAAAATATATCTTCTTTGTGTTTAATATTTATGTTACTTGCTTTTTCCCACAAAATGTTTACTAAAATACATCTTCATAAAATAATTCTTCAATAAAATTATACATGCAAGATATTTGTTTTTTTCTATGCACAGCGAGTAAAAAGACATAATTATTGCAATGATCACATTTACACTACACTGGAAATGAATTGTACATCAACAAAGAGTGATTCAATACATCATAATCTAAGGCAATCAGAGAGATTTCGTTGGAAAATTCATAAATAGTATTTTAGTACATACAGACACTTAGCTTCGTCACTTTATACACAGGCGATCCAGTAATACACATTATATAAGACAGATTAATCAACAACGCTTTCAAAATGTACATCTAAAACATAATTGCTTGTATGACCAAAATAATTGGTACACATGACTTGCTAATAACATATATATTCTCTACATTTCACAGTGTAAGATATGTCTTCTATGTATGATACATTTTCAGTGAACAATATCTGACCGTAGTTTTTGTTTGGCAATGATAAATTTGATATTTTACCAATACCTTGAAATAAAAAATAAAAAATACAATAATTTCTTTTGTTCCTGTGCGTTTAATAGACATTGTTTAAAATTGTCATTGTATTAATTAATACAATTTTTTTGTTCACTATATGTCAATATCACAATCCTAACTGTCGTACAAGTCTTCTTCTAAATGCCACTCTATCTATAAAAGTAAACAATAAACATATAAAAAAATCATGGTTGTATTATAAATAATTTACAGTTTTACATTTTAACACATGGTGATTTCGAATTATTTATTAAAAGACAAATCAGGAATTATTTGAAAAAAATTAAGTACCCCGGCTGAGCAGAAAAAACTATTTCCTTTATTTACTGCACCAATTGAATGAGTTGGTTTGCCAAAATAAATGAGTTGATTTTGCAGGTGCACTCATAAACCAAAAAGAATATCAAAAGAATCTACAAGAATCTGCAATAATCTTCAGGATTGAAGGAGGCAGCTAAACCAGAAGAAGAAGTGCACATCACATAGAGTGGGTTTTCAGTATTTGTGATTACAAAAGGGCTTCATACATTGGCGTATGGTGTCATACCTACATTATTTACTACAGTGTTCAGGCCCCATATTCATAAAACCCTGCTAGCTTAGTTAAATTCTAAGTGTATTTTAAATGCGCAGTTTATTTTGCAATAAACAGTTTTCCTAGTCCCCAACAAGGGTTAGCTGGGTAAGCTTTTAATAGGTACCCAATAAATTAACCCTAGTTAGCAACTAAAATATCTTGCGTTTAATTCGTAGCCACGCCATCCAAAATAGACTAAGCAAGGAACTATTAGCTAGCAGGCTTTCATGAATATGTGCCCAGGAAATGACCTCTAGTGTGACCATTCCAAGTTAATGTATCATCACCGAATAATTACCATACTCATAATTTCTTTTGCCATAGCAGCGACCACCAACAGGAAAAATTGAATTCCCTCAAAGTTTTCATTGCATTATACAGACAATTATCATCTCAGAAGATATTACAGACAAAAATATATTTATCACCTCAATATCTATCTGCCCGAGTCCACAGTGAGTCACTCTTTTACCATAGCACCGACCACCAACAGCAAAGTTGAATCCCCATCAAAGTTTCCATTGAATTTTACAGACAATTATAATCTCAGAAGATATTACAGAAAAAATATATTTATCATCTCAATATTAATCTGCCAGAGCCCACAGTGTATCATTATGACACATAGATCTGTAGGCTCGTGCTAGATAGAGGGTTGGTTGGTTGGTTGCTGTTTTTTACCGACGTGTTCAATCAATTATGATTACTTACGCCTGGGACCGCCCTTCAATGTCATCATCCGATAGAGGCAGCCAGGGTTCTATCATACCCGGGCCGATTAGTTTGTGAAGAGCGGAACTCTGACCACTAGACCAGAACATCTCTTCACCAGTAACAGCTCTTCAATGATAACAGCCTCTTTAACCTCTCGTTATTCTGCATCACTGAAACCTCTGGTTGCTTCTGTAGGGTCTATAGCCAGCCAGAAGACTCTTTGTAATATAGTTTATAAAGCCTCTTAAATTGAACTCTACAGAGTCACATGAATCTGGCCATTCTACATTTATCATCACAAGTAAGTAAAATTTCAAGCTCTACACAATAGCCTTGTTACCATTTTCAAACCGATGTTGACATTTGCTAGCTTTGTTTAACTTTTCCATGTCCTATATGGTCCATAATTTCTCTGAGAGTAGCAGTGTTGATGCCATGTCTTTCCGAACAAACTACAGTATGTCTCTCTTGTCATCGGTGAACTGTCTATGGCTATTAGGTATATCCGCACAAACCCGTATGCTCTCATGGTGACAGAAAATGTTGTAATGGAGTCCACCATTTCTGAGGCCGAGGTCGCCATCAAACATCATCTTCCCAATCTTTCTACATGTACATTCGGCCTCTGGACTCTGGGGTCAGAGTCCGCTGAAAATGGCCTCGAGGCTGGACTTGACTACACCTCTCGTACATCAGGTGCGCGGTGCATCTTGTGAATGCCTTGCGCACGGTGCATAAAACACACTGGCTCAGTCTTATGCAGTGCGAACAAACTAGCCTAGTTCAAAATGCTTTATAACACAGAAAGGAACTATCTTCTAGATGGTAACCACTTATTCGATCTGTACATGTATTATCAAAATCAATGGCCTTAGCTGTAGATGTATGTTGATCCTTCCAATCTCTACTAACATCGCCTGTATCAAGTCTTTGATGTCATTATTCCACAGAAAGGCATGCACTCTTTAACATGGTGTCCGCTCGTTTGATCTCTATCATCAACTTTCCACAGACTTGTATGTATGTAGATGTCTGTAGCTCCTGCTTTCTCACTCACATTATCTTTATTTACCAAGTGTCTGATGTCATACCACACGGATCGGTATGCTCTCTTTAAGATGATGACCGCTTGGTGACCGCTATCACTGGACTTCTACTATCACTGTAGATATCTGTTGATCCTCTCAATAACTATCTCTACCAACATTATCCGCACCAAGACTAAGATGTCATTACCGTACAGATCGGTAGGCTCTCTTGAAGATGGTGCCAGCATCTTTGACCGAGCTGCAGATGTCTGTTGCAAGTCTTTGATATTGCTTTCTGTACTCGCATCATCAATATCAAGTCCTTGACATCATTACCGTACAGACAAGTAATTGGTATGTTCTTATATCTATAGATATCTGTTTATCCTTTCTATCTCCACTAACATTATCCGTACCAGGTATAAGACGATCATTACCGCACAGATCGGTAGGCTCTCTTGAGCATGGTGACAGCGTCTTTGAACTTTGGCCGGTCCTCATCCTCCATCCTCCAGCAGTTCTCCATCAGGGCTTTCACGTCTTCCGGGGTATTATCGGGGGGTGACATCCGGTAACCTAGGGTTACATCAAAACATAAATACATAAAAAGTATGTTATTCTGTTTTTTTGTCTGGACTATAACAAAGAAAGTTACATTTTTTTGAAATTATACATCACTAGAGAGCTAGGGGCTTACATATTATTATTATATAAGTTTATAAGTCCCATGTGCATCAGAGATCCAAGTGAACCAGCATTTACAAAACTCATCTCAGGATCGATACTAAATGCTCTTCAGATCAAACATACAGCTCTGTTTTAGTGACGTCACAAGATGGGCAAAACGGGTGTGAGCAGACGATGTCTCATTGCAAATGTACATGACAGTAGTGCAATCATTTTGTTCTTTGTACGTTTATCTTACCATGAGTACACATTTGTTTTATGCCATTTTGAAGAAAATGTAACGCAGACCATGGATATAATATTTATTCCTGTAGAAACAGCTATGGCAACTTTGTAGGTAGAGGCATTAAAATTGAACAATATGTTTACCTTGCTGCACTTTCTCCCTCGCTTCATTATTCGTCATCCCGGGATAAGGTGTGCTGCCATTGGAGAATATCTCCCAGAGAAGGATGCCAAAACTCCACACATCGGACATAGAGGTGTACTTTCCTGAAGAGTTGCACAAATGGGATAATAAAAGAGTCAATTATAAACAAAAATGCATGGGTAATTGTTCCATGAGAGACTAATGTGATAAGTGGCGTAGCGATGGGGGGGGGGGGGGGGGGGGGGGGGGCATGGGGGCATGTTCCCCCCCCCCCCAATAATTTGAGGAAAAAAACAATAGGAAACATAAGGGGACATTAAACAAAAAAAATTATACATAAGGTGTGCCCCCCCCAATAATTTTGCTTGCCCCCCCCCCCAAATCAGTCCGACCACGCTACGCCACTGAATGGGATACATAAATGACATCTTTACGACTTATCAAATCATACTCGTGCTTGATGAATGAAAGGTGTACTTATATATAACTTCCTGATTTATTAAACCGGTTCCCTTGGAGATTTTGAAATTCCCGTAGACTTTGTACATAGCCCACTTGGTTCCCGTAAGCAAGGTGTTAATTTTCATCCCTGTTTAACTTCCTGTATGAGCTGCCAAAGGGATTATTGCATCAAGATCGAAATCAAGATCAAGATCAAGAAAGCTATTTTCAGGTATATGATACCATTTTGGAAAGTTCTGGATACACAGTCATTTGAAAAGTATCTTTTTTTTTTTTTTCCACCGAGTTAATCATGACCCAGACTGTTGCTAGTTGATGTAAGGCCAATATTTGTGTCGCTATCCAGAAAACTTAATCATCATTTCTAGTACTGATCATAAAAACACACAACTGCTGGCTTGATGCAAGTTAATGATGAGGGTTAAGAATAATTCAGTCTCACTTTAATAAGCGCCCAACACACACTCAACGATCCGATTCTCAACAAAAGGAACAAAATACTGCCTGCTTGAACTAAAGACATGCGTATCTAAAGCACGTAGTATGGTTAAGCTCCTTAGTTGTTTGTTGGATCTGATCGGAACTGATCATGTTGTGTGCCGTGCAGTGAAAAAGATACACAGGGGCTCAGGGACGAATTCGCCCCCGAAATGCCCAAAAGAGCCCCCCGAAAATCATAAATGAGCCCCCATAAATTTGCATAGAGTTCAATGTAAAACAAATGTTTAAGTGTTATTTTTATGCAGGCAAGCTTGAATAGTTGCCCCCCAAAAATGTATATTAATTTTTTCCCTGGACTGCCGTGGGCTTTATCCAGAGCAAGACTGATTAAACAAAAATCTTTACCGTAGTTCATGGCTTCAGGGGCGGTCCACTTTATAGGAATCTGTCGCATGGCTCCCTCTCGTATCGTGTAGACGTCGTCCTCCCGAGACATGCCGAAGTCACTGATCTTGATCACGTTCTTGTTACCCACAAGGCAGTTCCTCGCTGCAAGATCTCTGAATAATGACAATAATGGTAAATTAAAGAGATATAACTATAATAACCCCTTAAGGCTTTATACTGGATGTTAAATAAAAACACAAGGCAGTTCCTTGCTGCAAGATCTCTGAATAATGATAATGGTAAATTAAATGGATAAAACTATAATAGCCACTTTATACTAGGTGCTAAATAAAACTCTTGACACTTTTTATTGTGAATAATTCAAAAAGTGTGGCATGGATTCTATTCATATTGAAGAAGATGACAGCTGCATACTCAGCCATCTTAAGTCTTGTTTTTTTTGGGTTTTTTTTACTCGTATTTTCTGTTTTGGTATGATGCTCTGACTAGATTTGTTTGTTTGTTTGTTTGTTTGTCTGTCTGTGTGGTTGTTTGCTCACCTGTGTATACATTGTTCAGACTTCATGTAGGCCATGCCTGCAACAACATCCTCTTCCATCTTGACTCTCTAATTTTTTTTTATTTACTTGTTTTTTTTGTTACTGTATGATGATCTGACTGGTTTTGTGTTTGTTTGTTTGTCTGTCTGTTTGTTTGTATGTCTGTGTGGTTGTTTGCTCACCTGTGTATACATTGTTTAGACTCCATGTAGGCCATGCCTGCAACAACATCCTCTTCAATCTTGACTCTCTTGTTTGTTTGTTTGTATGTGTGGTTGTCTGTCTGTCTGTCTGTGTGGATGTTTGCTCACCTGTGTATACACTGTTTAGACTCCAGGTAGGCCATGCCTGCAGCTGCATCCTCCGCCATCTTGACTCTCTGTTTGGTGACCAGCTCATTCTGGTCATTCCGTAGGAAGGACAATAAATCTCCACCTGCACAGAGATTAAAGGACAAAGGGTTAGAAAACTGATGTATTTTTAATCTATATGGAAACAAAATTCTCACTATTGCTGCTCTCTACCTAAGGGAGTGGAGCTGGTGCACACAATGTATGCAGGCTGGCATTGTATCCTAAAGCTAGGTTAATAATAGCGTAAAACACTTAATATATTTATATTATAGCCCATAAGGCAAGATATACATGTAGATATAACTCAAATATCAATGAAATCAACCAATGTATATAATAATGATAATAATATAGTTTCTTATACAGGGTGGCCCAGAAATAACGGAACGGGGTGCTTGCTATAATGAAGACACATGATGCCCGTCATAGCAACTAGTAACGTTCAATGCGTGGGCCATTGTTAGTACCCCTTTTTCTCTATACACAGCTGAACGCACACTCACAATGGCGCACGCGTTGATCGTTACTCGATGCAGTATGGCGGGCATCATGAGTCTTTAGTATGGCAAGTACCCCGTTCCGTTATTGTGGGCCACCCTGTATAGCGCAAAATACATAAATTATGTTCCATAGCGCTTTACACTATTATTACACTGGTCATAGGATACAATGCAAACCAGCACACATTGTGTGCACCATCTCCACTCCCTGGGGAGCATTCCTTCCAAGCGGGTCATGGGCATTGAGAAGATCATTCACATATAGGCTTTCACCTCCTACCGGTCCCCTTTTATACACCTGGGTAGAGAGCAGCAATTGTGGATAAATTATGGTCTTGCTGAAGGACAAACGCGGTGGGCAGGGTTCAAACTCGGGATCTCAAGATTGGAAAGTGCGCGCTCTACCAATCTTGCCACACCACATCCTATATACATGTAGATAGGGTGCTTGTCTGTGCAAACCCCTATCAGCCTGACGATGTTAAGGTGGTCATTTTAAAAACAACAAATATCGGATATACATGTATGTACAACAAAATCTTATGGTACTATCAAACTTACCAGGTACAAGTTCCATGACAATGTATACAGGGTGCTTGTCTGTGCAAACCCCTATCAGCCTGACGATGTTAACGTGGTCGTTTTAAAAACAACAAATATCGGATATATGTACAACAAAATCTTATGCTATTTTCAAACTTACCAGGTACAAGTTCCATGACAATGTAGATTGGATGCTTGTCAGTGCAAACCCCAATCAGCTTGACGATGTTAGCATGGTCGTACTGCTTCAAGATGTTGGCCTCCTGGAGAAACTTCCTACGCGTTGCCGCGTCAACCGTCTCCTTGCACGTCTTGACCGCCACAGGCATCTGGGTCTTCTTGATACGGCCTCGGTGGACATCACCAAAATGACCCTGGAGAAATCACAATAATGATGACATTTGGGTTTATAAAGTGCATAATATCATTGATTTCATCTAAATTTATCCCTATTAACCCGTACAGGGGGGTGTTAAATATAGAGTTGTGATCATAAATCACAAGTCAGAAAATGCGCCTAAATGTGCATATTTTCTGACTTGCGATTAATTGCAACTTTGCGATTGATTGCAACTCTTATTCGACACCACCATGGACATATTGATTTTGCTATAACATGTATTCTCCATAGACCCAAGCCTGATTATTTGCAGGACCAGTCCTGAATAGGCTAAAAGCACTCTACCCGTTGGAGGAATGGAGGATGGAATTTATAAACACAAATGTACTTACTGCTCCAAGTTTTTCCTCCAGTTCGATCTCTTCGTGCTTCATGTCATGTTCGTTGCGCACCCTACAAACAGGCTTCATAAGGACGGCCTGCGATGCCTTGATATCTGATCATATTCCTTTTCAAACGATCAAATCAAGACTTACTATTACAATATTTAAAGGAGGAAGGCAGATGATTGAATGTACTTACCGCTCCAAGTTTTTCCTCCAGATCGATCTCTTCATGCTTCATGTCGTGTTCGTTGCGCACCCTACAAACGGGCTTCATAAGGACGGCCTGCGATGCCTTGGTGACCGGCTGTCTGCTGCTTAGCTGGTATCTGATCAGCTCTCCAACGGTAGGGAATGCATCACCCTCCAGGCGATACATGTTCTAAGGAAAGATAGTAAGACAATTTAAATCAGGACTGACCAGAAATAAATGAAATACATAAAAATGAGCAAAGAAAATTGGGCTATACCTAGAATCCAACCTAGGATATCCAGTTTGCCAGACCAAAGCTTTAACAATAAGCCAATAGTTAGAGCAAAAAAATAAATTTAAAAAAAAAAAAAAATCTGAACCCATTTCATTCTTCTGTTACCATATTAAAGCCAACAACATGGTACATGTGAAATTTTGAAGCTCTAAGGGATTTTGGTTAAATTTAACAAAGTTTATGGATCACTTTAAGGTTAGGTTGAACATATTTACCTCATCGTTGATCTGAATGGGGAAGTGCCTGACTTTGCTTGCGTGTTTGGCCGACAGCACATAGCGCCCCCAAGCATCGCTCTTCTCCCGCACCAGGAAGTCACCATCATTCATCAGGAGTGCCTCCGTCTCCTTGCGGGGCAGCGCTCCGTGGTAGAACTCCTCTTCCTCCAGGGGTAATTCAGTTGATTGCTGTTGGCTGTGGTGACTCTGGAAGATGGACAAAAGTATGAAATATTTGAGAAAGTTAAGGCATCAGTCACAAGACGGTTAAAAACAATACAATAGTAGAGGAACTCCACCAACGCAAAGAAGTCACCATCATTCATCAGGAGTACTTCTCCTTACAGGAAAGGGCTCTGTGATAGAACTTTTCTTCCCCCAGGGGTTATTCAGTTGACTGCTGCTGGCTGTGGTGACTCTGGAAGATGGGAAAATGTATGAAATGTTCAGGATATTAAGGCATCAGTTCTAGAAGGGTTAACAACAAAACAATCTTACTAGAACTCCTCCCAACACCAAGAACTCTCCATCATTCATAATGAGCACCTCTGTTTCCTTGTGGAGCAGAGCTCCATTGTAGAAAACTTCTTCTTCTTAGGGGTTATTCAGTTTATTGTTGTTGGCTGTGGTGACTCTGGAATATGGGGGAAATGTATGAAGTGTTCAGGATATTAAGGCATCAGTTCTAGAAGGGTTAACAACAAAACAATCTTACTAGAACTCCTCCTAATACCAAGAAATCTTCATCATTCATCAGGAGTGCCTTCATCAGGAGTGCCTTCGTCTCCTTGCGGGGCAGCGCTCTGTGTTAGAATTCCTCTTTCACCAAGGGGTAAGTAATTCAGTTGATCCTTGGGTGAAACAAATGAAGGTATGTACACTGTTGTTAACTGGGCATAGTGGCTTAGTAGTAGTCAGAGCATCTGTATCATGCACAGAAGACCTTGAATTCTAACCTCGGACAAAGGATTTTTAAAATTTCAACTGCCTTCTAGCCAAGTTCTCTGCATTCATAGAATGGAAGAGGGAAAGTAAAATGAACAGGAATAACCCCGGCCCTCTGTAGCCTTTACTGCTTACAGTAGATGCGTGGAATTGGGTTACAAAAAGGGAGATAGATGCTGCCTTGTGTGCCCAATGCCATGGGAAGAATGATTTCTTTTTCTACTTCATCACTTCAAATTTTCATCCGTAATGCAAGTTATTGAATAAATACAATATCCTGAAGAAAAAAAAACATGCAAGACTATGCATCAAATATATCTAAAATAGTGAAAAAAAGAAAATAATTTAAAGAAAAGAAAGGATGTTAATAATTGACATGCTTGAAGGAAAATACTCATTGTATCTTGAAATGTGCTTTGTCATAAGCATGCACAAGATGGTGAAGATTTCCTGTTTTTTGTTTGGTCTAAAAGTATAAATGAAAACAGCTTTATAATTTTCTCAACAATAAGATGGTGTATTCCTCTTGTGTATAGATGCACTAATATGATGTTATGCAAAATATGTTGGCATACATAAAAAAAAGTATAAAATGTGGTATTTAGTCATTCAAATGCTCCACAATTCTACCCTAAGTAGTCCATAAAGAACAAGGAATAAAAGAGATTTTTAAAAGGAGATAAACTAGATGGATCTTTGACTGCGCGCAGTCGAATATGATGCCTCCGCCATTGCGCAATTTATATATCAAGCCCAAATTAACATGCACTGAAATATTTTGTCAACTCAATTTTTATAGTAATCTATCTACCAGATCTGGGCCCCGTTGCAGAAAGAGATACAATCGATTGTAAGTTACAATTGATCGTAAGTCAGAAAATTTACGCGTTTCAACCAATCAGATTTGCGCATCTAGAACACGTGATCTGACTTACGATTAATTGCAACTTACAATCGATTGTATCTCTTTCTGCAACGGGGCCCTGATATATCACAATTATGAGTTTTTGCATAGATCAGTGACCTTTGACCTAATGACCACAAAATCTTATAAGTTTATTAGCTCCCCAAGCTATTTTAGCATGAGTCCTGCCAACTTGAACTTTGACCTCATGACCCCAAAATCTAATCAGTTAATTGGCACCCCAAGATACATACATGAACTAAGTTTAGTGAGAATCCGTCCATAGGTTCTTGAGATAACGCGATCACGAGAACGGGACGTACGGACGGACGTACCCGAAAACATAATGACTCCGGCTACTTTGTTGCGGAGGCATAAAAAGGAGATTAGAAATACAACAAATTTCCATCATGCAGTCATTCACTTGCTACATGTACATGCTTGGTTCATTCATTCCTTTTATCCATCCATTATACCTTCACACTGACTGCCATCATACTCTGATTAGTCTGTCTCCGATACCATAACCAGGGTTCTCTCTAGGGATGGGGGTGGGGTGGGGGGTAAAATTGCAATGTGGGTCACTTTCAGGTTACATAATCATCACATTCAAATCTAGAGCATACTGTACATGTACATCACAGACTGACTTACACAGAAAAAAAAAACGGAACGGGCACTTCCCAAAATAAAGTAACAAAGTGATTATGTCCATCAGATCGGACGAGCAATACGAGCGCTATTGTTAGTGTGCACTGAGCTGTGTGCCGAGAGAATGAGCATGGTTGTTCGATGCTATGACGAGCAGGAAGTGCGATTTATCAGGCACGGACTTGGTAAAAATTGACAAAAATGGGAACCTGACATGGTGTCACTCAGAGTGCCCTAAAACAAAAACTACACAACCAAAATTACTGTTCTTGGTATCGTTTTTCATTGGAAAAAACACCCTATTCGATGGACATAATCATTTTGTTACTTTATTTTGGGAAGTGCCCCGTTCCGTTTTTTGGGCCACCCTGTATAATGCAAGAACACTTTACTACGTCGGGGGAGAGTGAGAAGGGCATTAAGTCAAATTTTTTATGAAAAAAAACTGATGAAAACTGCTTAAAATCTACTTTAATAACGGCCGTGTAATAAAATGAGAGTCAATATAGGGCCTAAATTATCGATCCTAGCAGAATCTTTTTCAGAGGCTAATTTTTTGCTAAACTGAGTTCTGGATACTGTCAGAACCTCGTCTATATGATATGAAGCAACACATATTTATACTAATGATTATGAGTAATTTTTGAAAATATTCATAAAATTTAAAAGAGAACTACATTTGGCTTATTTTGACTTATCTCAGAAGTACAAAAGGTGACTTAGCGCCCTTCTCCTTCTCAATAGACGACTACTGAGTTTGAACATTTACAATGTTCATTCTCTATAAATTCAAAGAGACAATGCATTACCGATGGTATATTAGACAACTAGAGGTTAAATTTATTGGTATTTGTGTGTTTAACAAATACATGTATTTATATCTAATAATTATTACGTTCATTAAACAATTGAAAATATAAATTTGAAAACAAATTAAAGAGAATGCATATATGAGACTGAACATTTTAAAGATGAATAAAAATCCAATGAAATGTGGTGAGCTCTCATGCCAGATACATGTATCTCTGAATACAATTCAACTTGGTAGGTATATAGGAACTGTAAACTCGCTTCACCTCGGGTAATAACAACTGGGGGGTGTTTCACAAAGATTCTAAGTAGAACTAAACTCTAAGTTGGACTTAAAAAGTCTGGAAAGCCAATAGCTTCTTTGAAAAATTGTTGTAAAAGTCCTAAAATGTAGATTCAAATCATTAATATTTTCTATTATTAAGGAGATTTCATGTTCTTGATGCAACATTTATGAAAAGTCTATTAAAAATTCTTGTTTTTTTGCTTTTGAATATATTTTACTCCAAGGCTACAAATGGCTTTCCATAGTAGTTAGGTCTAACTTAGAGTTAAGTTCAACTTAGGATTTGTGTGAAACACCCCCCAGGGATAACCCCTTGCCTACGGGAACCGGGTGGGCTACGTACAAATTCTACGGGGATTTCTGTATCTCAAAGGGAATGGGGTTAATGCTCACCTCGTGCGTACTATCGTGGTTCTTGGACTTGAATATCTTGGTCATCTTCCCGATCTGCGATCTCATGTTGCTCTTAGACTGCTCAACCGAGTCCGTACTCTGTGGGGGGAAACAGATAGAAAGACAAGAAATATAATTAAATTTATTATGTTTGATTACAAATTCTCTAGATACTCATTTCTGAGTAATTTTGATAATAGTAGTCACCACTCTATGAACGGATATATTCATTGTATTATCCTTAACATCATTGTATCATATTTTTTTCCATTGAGTCTGTACTCTATGGGGGAAGCAGATAGAAATAACTTACAATTTACTGTATTTTATTCAAAATTCTATACTCATTTCTCTGTCATTCTCATACAAATCACCACTGTATAACTATACATAGTTCATCATTATCATATTTTACATTTAATGTATCATTTGTTGAGTCTGTACTCTATGGGGGAAGAGGATATGAAAACAATACCATTTTCTCAACTATTAAGAAAACATTTCCAGTAAACTATTTTATTTCAAAATTCTACACTTTTTACTCAGTAATTTAGTCACCATTGTGCAAATGTATATTTTATCATCGTATCATCATTGTCATTGATGCATCATTTGTGTAAATGTGAAATGTATTGCACTATTAAATATGCAAGCTAGGCCTTTCAAAGGTGGATGTTTTGAACTGCTTATAAGGCACATTATATCATGCTTTCTCAACATGTCACATTTTATTTAAACACTTAAAATACTGACTCCTGACATAACTGAGATGGCTCTAGTCTAGGGAGAGTTCAAGTTGATATAACCCACATCATTTGAGATTTGTACAATGATTCAACATCAACCCGAAGAAGAAATCCAAACTTCTACCTCTCACATCCTGGACATTGAAGTTACAGGGGTTTCTTGTACAGCAATGAAAGTGTTCAAATGGAAAGCACCTGGTTCACTTATTTTCAAGGTACGAAATAAATTCCATGACTCGTAAATTCCATGACTTTCTAGGACATTTACACATTTACAGCAAGAATTCTATGACCTCTACATGACTTTACAAATGTAAACAAGTAGTCCGAGCTAGAGACCACCTGACCTTGTTTTTTGATATATACAACGTTTTTTGATGGTTTCTTGTCAATTCGGGGGTGCTGATTCCAAATCCGGTTGATGCCAGACACGAAACCTTGAGCATTTTTTTTTAAACGCGAAAATCCAAAATGGCCGCCAAAACATGGAAATTTGCCTCTTTTAGCCCCCCCCCAGAATGATATAATCACAACTTAAATGCCATTCTACACAAATAAATCAAATTAAATTTTGCTCCTCGAGTTAACTTATAATAGAATGAAACTAAATATGTGCTAAAAGCTGCTTATTATTGTGTTTAGGGCACAATTAACATTCAAAATGGCCGCCAAATCCATTTTATGTACAATATGAATGGGTATTTCAATGTACAAATGGAATCGTTATAAAAAGTAGGCCCAATTTACCCCATATGGCGGAATAAATTGTATTTTCAATTAAGTTAAGATTATTTTGTCATGCTGATTCTAAATCTGAAGAGTGCCAATCACGAAACCATGAGTTTTTCTTTAAAATACAAAAATCCAAAATGGCCGCCAAAACAGGGAAATTTGCCTCTTTTAGCCCACCAGAATGATATAACCACAATTTAAAAAACATTTTGCACAAATATATTGAATTGGATTTTGTTCCTTAAGTTAATTATTATTCAAATGAAACTGCACATTTGCTATTAAAGCTGTTTATTATTGTGTAAAGGGCACAAGTTAAATTCAAAATGGCCGCCAAACCCGTGTTTATGTACAGTATGAATTGGTAACAATATACACATGGAATCATTAGTAGACAAAATAGGCCAAGTCTCCCTATCGTGGAATAAATATACATTTCTATTGATCTAAGATTGTTTTAGTTATGCTGATTCTAAAACTGAAGAGTGCTAATCACAAAATTATCATGTTTTTTTTAATTTAAAAAATCCAAAATGGCCGCCACAACTATAAAAATTTGTCATTTTTGGACAAATAAATCGTAGAATTCTTCATTTTAAGACAAATTTACTAGGATACATCGATAACATTTTTTTGACATATACAATGCTTTCTGGTGGTTTCTAGTCAATCTGGGGGTGCTGATTTCAAAGCTGTCAAGTGCTAGACAAGAAACCTTGATTTTTTTTTATTGCAAAAATCCAAAATGGCCGACGAATCACAGAAATTTGCCTCTCTTAGCCCTCAAAATGATAAACCCTCATAATCAGTGACATTTTTCATGAATAAATTGAATGGGATTTGGTCCCTTGAGTTAACTACCTTGCAAATTAAGCTAAATGTGTACTAAAACCTGTTTTTCACTGATTTTAGGACATAATTTGCATTCAAAATGGCTGCCAAACCCATTTGTTATGGAAAATATGAATTGGTATTTTAATACACAAATTAAATAGTTAATCATAAAATAGGCCATATTCTCTCCATTTGGTGAAAAAATAATGCCTTTAATTGATTTTAGATTATAATGTCGTGCTGATTCTAAATCTGAAGAATGCCAATCATGTAATATGTAATTTTTTAGTGAAATAAACATCCCAACATAGCCACCAAAATAATAAAACTTTTTTTTTTTTTTTTTTTTTTTTTTTTTTTCGAAAGCTGCAATCCATCGATATTAATCAGTTTGAAGATGACATATCGCAATCGGCTCTGTACGTTAATAGATGTCGTGATATTAATTTAGTAGATCAATACAACAGCATCCTCAGTGGTCTACTAGACACCCATGCCCCGATGATTGATAAAAACATAACTCGTAGGAGCAACAACCCTTCATGGTACAACAACAACGATGCTCTACATGAAATGAAACGCAAGAAACGATGTCTTGAACGCAAGTTCTTCAAATCAGGCCTCACCATCGACAAGCAGATTTATAAAGAGTACTGTAAACTCTACAAGAACGAATTAGAATCTGCTAAATCCGAGTACTTTACAGAACAACTCCAGAACAGCGATGGAAAAACTCTTTTTCGTATTGTTAAATCTCTCAGCGACCCTAATACCAGCAAAGTATTACCCGATCACACCTGCTCAACATCCCTTGCTAATGATTTCGCACAATTTTTTGACACTAAGATACAACATATTTGTGCTGATTTGAACGCCACAAGCTCTCCACCTCTCACAGTGGAACTTCAAAGTCAACAAACCGAGTTGAAGTTTGACTTTTCAGAAGTGTCCGAAGAGACTGTCAGAAAGATAATAATGGGCTCGCCCTCTAAAACGTGTGCCCTGGATCCAATACCAACTCCTCTTCTTAAAAAATGCATCAACGTTCTGGTACCAGTGATAACTGAAATTGTCAACAAGTCTCTATCCTCTGGAGTTATGCCTGAATCTCTGAAACTGTCTCATGTGACACCAATTCTTAAAAAAACAAGCCTTAATCCAAACATTTTGCAGAACTATCGCCCAGTGTCACAAATTCCTTTCCTTGCTAAAGTGATTGAAAGATGTGCCTGCACTCAACTTCAATATTATTTTGAAACTAATAAGTTGTATGCATCTACACAATCAGCTTACAGGTCAAATTTTAGTACAGAAACTGCACTTCTTAAGGTTCAAAATGACCTTCTTCGAGCAACTGATGAGCACAAAGAAACCCTCATGGTTCTTCTCGACTTTAGTGCAGCATTTGATACTATCGACCATGCGCTGTTCCTGGAAAGACTTCACTCGCGTTATGGTTTGACTGAAACAGTTGTTGCTTGGTTTTCATCCTACCTCAAAGACCGGAAGCAGTCTGTTGTCATCGATAACTGTACATCTGAATGCCACACACTCAACTGTGGTGTTCCGCAGGGATCGGTCATTGGTGCACCAGCGTTCACATTTTACACCTCTCCAATCAGTGATATTATATCTGCACATCACCTTAATCACATGATGTACGCGGATGACATTCAAATATACATCGATTTCAAACCATCAGAGACTTTGAGTGCCATTCAACGCTTAGAAGCCTGTGTTGCTGATGTCAAGTCCTGGGCCACTAATAACAAACTAAAATTCAATGATAGTAAAACAGAAATTCTTCATATAAGTTCTCGTTTTCAAACGTGCAACCCCACTCCGCCAATAAAAATTGGGGACCTCTACGTGAAACCAGTTGAAAAAGCAAGGAACCTTGGCGTTATTTTCTCAAAGCACCTCCAGATGACAGATCAAATTGGCAAAGTTATCAGGGCTGGATGGGCTGGAGTTCACAAAATTGGTCGTCTCCGGAAATACCTTGATCAACCAACATCAGAAATGCTAGTTCATGCCTTTATCACCTCACACATCGACTATTGTAACAGCTTACTAACTGGATCACCTGACACAGATGTCTCAAGACTACAACGTTTACAAAATGCTTCCGCTCGCATCATAACTCGCACCAAACGCCATGATCATATATCTCCAATTCTTCATAACCTTCACTGGCTGCCTGTCCACCTTCGAATACGTTTTAAGTTACTCCTGCTCATGTACAAATGCATGAACGGTCAAGCTCCCAGCTATCTACAAGAACATGTCATTCCATACACACCAACTCGTCAACTTAGGTCAGCTACCCACAACCTCGTCGTCCAACCTAAGGTTCTCTCCCGGTCATATGGTGAGCGCAGCTTCTCCTTCATCGGTCCTTCTCTCTGGAACGCTCTCCCAAACCGGATTAAAAACTCTCCTTCTGTTGACTCTTTCAAAATCAACCTTAAATCGTATCTCTTCCAAGAACATTTTCAGTCATAGCTCAAACATGGACTCTATCTACAACTTTCTTCTCAAAGCGCTTAGAGGCTGGACTGCAGTAGGCGCTATATAAATATGTTATATTATTATTATAGTTGTTAGTGCCCAAAATCGTATATCTTTACATTTTAAGACAAATTTACTAAGATACATTTTGTAAGGTTCCTTGTCAATGAGATAGTGCTGATTCCATGGGCGTAAATACTTACGTAACACCTATTCATCAGGGGGGGGGGGATGAATGAATACATCATCCCCCCCTGTTGAATGAGTATCAATGACAGATTTACGCCCATGGCTGATTCCCACTTTGATGGGTGCCAATTAGGAAACAAAGGTGCCTTTTTATTAAAAAAATCAATGCTAAAATCCAAAATGTCCACAACAAGGATAGTTTTCCCTGAGTTAGCCTACATTAAAATAAATGAAGATGTACTGAAAGTTGTTTATTTGTTGTGGTTCTGGCACAGTTAAAATTAAGAATGGCAGCAAAACTAGTTGAAGTTCAATTTAAATGGCTAACTGTACTGTATTATGTATAACAATGAATGCAAATTAAATATGGCCCATAAACTGAAGATTACCTAGAATGGACCTAGAGTTGAACACTATGACAGTCAAGTCTACTTAGGGGTGACCTTAGATATATCTTTGACGTACAGGCCCATATCACCAAGCTCAAGGGAAAGGTCAGCTCCAGGAATGCCCTTCTTTGCAACCTAAGCACATCCAAGTGGGGAGGAAACCCGTCAAAAATCAATGCTACTGCTCTGGCTCTCTGCTATGGGTCTTTCCGAAAGGTGACCCCCGATTTCTGACACCCCTGACACCCCTATTCTGACACCCCTTTTCCCCATTCACTTTGTACACAAACTATACCACACAAAGTGTCACTGAAGTGTCACTACACGCTGAAGCAATACACAAAAGTCATACACCGCAATAACCTTTACGTCCAATGCAATGCAACACACACACGTCACACACATAACAAAACACATTGAATAATGCCACCAAATGGTCGTGGAAAACTTCAACACACAGTAACACACTGCATATACACACACGTGCACACAGGGATGTGCTTGTGTACGTACCTGCAATGTTAACGTACATGCGTGTATGCGGACGTACATGTAGACTGTACACATTTAAATGGGAGAGACAGAGAGACGTGTCACTGTACATAAATGGGAGAGACAAAAATATATGTGTGTTTGTGTGGTAATATAGTTTGTGTACAAAGTGAATGGGGGAAAAGGGTGTCAGAATAGGGGTGGGGTGTCAGGCGTGTCAGAAATCGGGGGGTCACCTTTTGGAAAGACCCCTCTGCTATTCTGCTGCAGAATATGCCTGTCCTGTGGGGGAACACCCAGCACATGCAAAGAAGATTGATCCTGTGCTTAACACAAGCTGCCATTACATCACAGGATGTATACGACCAACCAGGACTGATAACATCTATCTGCTCTCTGACATCGCACCCCCTGACATGAGGAGAGTTGTTGCTAGCCAGAAGGAACGACTTAGACGAACAGAGGACGTTATACATCACCTCCCTGACCACCCACTACATCCTCGGCGCCTTAAGTCACGGAAAGCTTCCTTTCATCTGTTGACTCCCTGAATGGCAGCGTTTCTTCAAGAAGGCTTAAGCTCTGGGAAGAGAGACTGGATGACATGCCAGAAGACATACTTATGCCTATACAGCTATCAAAGACACTGCCAGCAGGATTCAACCAACCCTGGATGACTTGGCGTAGCCTGAATAGGCTTCGGACAGGCCTGGGAAGATGCAAGTCCAACATGTTGAACTAGGGATACATGTACATCGAAGGTGCAGCAGAGCGTGAGTGCGGTCAAGGCCCTCAGACTATGGACCACCTGCTTAGTTGTGATCTGCTACATGGAATGTGCACATTCGAAGATCTGGCAGAGGCCAACCACGTAGCGCTCAGTTTTGCCCGCCATTGGCAGGATGTTGTGTGATGATCCGGCCATTTTGGGGAGTTCAATTCACAAAAAAATACACATTTAGTAATTGACACTCTTCAGAATTAGAATCATCACGACATATTAATCTAAAATCAATTAAAGGTTTTATTTGTCCACCAAATGGGGAAAATATGGCCTGTTTTATGACTAACTATTTCATTTGTGTATTAAAATACCAATTCATATTTTACATTAAAAATGGGTTTGACAGCCATTTTGAATGTAAATAATGCCGTAAAATCAGTGAAAAACAGTTTTTAGTACACATTTCCCAAGTCGAAATTCCCATAGAAAACCAAATAAAACCCAAAGGAAACCCATAGGAAATTCCTATGGGTTTCTATGAGTTTCTATGGGTTTCTATGGGACGAACAGAAACTCGTGAAATAAAACCTATAGAAACCCATTGGCCCAATAAAAACCCATATGACCCATATAAACCAATAGAAAATTTGCATATTCATGCGATACTCATGCATAGCATTCATACAACAAAATACATGTATGATGTTTATATATTTGGTATTTGTTTAACACAAATATTAATTTTTAATGGTGTGTATAGTAATGAAATAAAACATAATCAATTAATTCACCACATTTTCAATTCCTAGATGGGACTTAATATTCCAGAAATCAATATAAATATGATATAATATGTTACTAACCAAGGAAAAGTATTCTAACTGCATATACATATATCTGAATGTATTGTTCAGCTTTAAATTAAGTTCTTTAACCCTCTTCTACAAGAGGCAATGCTTAATTGTCCTATTGCACTGTCTGAAGAGGTTGATAAGGAAAATATGAGTATGAATCATCATTTATTGATTCTCTATGAGAGAATTTAATTGGTACAGTATATCTCTGTGTAAATGGGGAATTCATATGGGAATCGTATGACAATCCTATGGGAATCCTATGGGAAATTCCTATGGGAATCCTATGGGAAATTATATGGGTCCCATAGAAACCCATGTTCAACTTTCCCTATTGAAACCCATAGAAACCAATAGGCCTATTGGCTATAGAAAGGCCTATATGCCTATAGAAACAAATAGGCCTATGGGTTTCTATGGGTTTTGGTTCTATGGGAATTTCGAGCTGGGTTAGTTTCATTTGCAAGGTAGTTACCTCAAGGGACCAAATCTCATTCAATTTATTCATGAAAAATGTCACTGATATTGAGGGTATATCTTTTGGGGGGCTAAGAGAAACAAATGTCCGTGATTCGTCGGCCATTTTGGATTTTTGTATTAAAAAAAACACCCTAAGGTTTCTTGTCTGACACTTGATAGCTTTGGAATCAGCACCCCTAGATTGACTAGAAACCACCAAAAAGCATTTTATATGTCAAAAAATTTTTATCGATGTATCCTAGTAAATTTGTCTTACAATTTTGAATTCTACGATTTTTTTTGTCCAAAAATGTCAAATTTTATAGTTGTGGTGGCCATTTTGGATTTTTTAAATTAAAAAAAAACATGATACATTTTGTGATTAGCACTCTTCAGGTTTAGAATCAGCATAACAAAACAATCTTAGATCACTATAAATGTATATTTATTCCACAATAGGGAGACTTGGCCTATTTTGTGTACTAATGATTCCATGTGTACATGGTGTATATGGTTACCAATTCATACTGTACATAAACATGGGTTTGGCGGCCATTTTGAATTTAGCTTGTGCCCTTTACACAATAATAAACAGCTTTTAGCAAATGTGCAGTTTCATTTGAATAATAATTAACTTAAGGAACAAAATCCAAATCAATATATTTGTGCAAAATGTTTTTTAAATTGTGGTTATATCATTCTGGTGGGCTAAAAGAGGCAAATTTCCCTGTTTTGGCGGCCATTTTGGATTTTTGCATTTTAAAGAAAAAACTCATGGTTTCGTGATTAGCACTCTTCAGATTTAGAATCAGCATGACAAAATAATCTTAACTTATTTGAAAATACAATTTATTCCGCCATATGGGGAAAATTGGGCCTACTTTTTATAACGATTCCATTTGTACATTGAAATACCCATTCATATTGTACATAAAATGGATTTGGCGGCCATTTTGAATGTTAATTGTGCCCTCAACACAATAATAAGCAGCTTTTAGCACATATTTAGTTTCATTCTATTATAAGTTAACTCGAGGAGCAAAATTGTATTTGATTTATTTGTGTAGAATGGCATTTAAGTTGAGATTATATCATTCTGGGGGGCTAAAAGAGGCAAATTTCCATGTTTTGGCGGCCATTTTGGATTTTCGCGTTTAAAAAAAAATGCTCAAGGTTTCGTGTCTGGCATCAACCGGATTTGGAATCAGCACCCCCGAATTAACAAGAAACCATAAAAAAAACGTTGTATATATCAAAAAACAAGGTCAGGTGGCATGTCTATGGAGCCTAGCTCGGACTAAAGGTTCTTTGACTTCTTTGAGTACTTATGTAAAATAAATATGCTCTAACAAAATCTTTATTTGTATTTTAACAATTAATAAATGCAGTCAAAATGAAATTCCAAGACTTTCCATGACTTGCCATGACCTATGAGATCATTTTCCAATTTCCCAGACTTTCAAGGCCTGGAAAACACACAAAGTCAAATTCCATGACTTTCCAGATTTTCCAGGCTCCTGCATGAACTCTGTATAAAAGGGCTGACTGAAACTACAGGGAGAGCTCCCCCAAATCCCCTTATAACTTTTGACTCTCGGGTGCATATTACATTGTTTATGATCCATATGCAAGAATCAAAAGAAGAAGCATCAACATTGAAAGCATAAAATATTGGCTCTAGACACCAGGGGGTGTTTCACAAAGATCCTACGTTGAACTTAACTCTAAGTTGGACTTAAAAAGTATGGAATGCCGTTAGTTTCATTGAATTTCTTTTTGTAAAAGTCCTTTAAAAAGGCATACAAATCAGTAACATTTCTCTATTATCAAGGAGATTTCATGTTCTTCATGTAAAATTTATGAGAAGTCTAAAATACTTGCATGTTTGCTTATCAATATATTTTATTCCAAGGCTTTCCATACTTTTTAAGTCCAACTTAGGATCTTTGTGAAACACCCCCTGGTACAATTGCCCTAGGCAGAGATTGACTTACTGACCAAGTTATAAGAGGCTCTTTGCAATATTATCCTAGACATAAATTCCACCCCTCTCATATTCACAGGGGAAGGCTGATTGAAACTACATGTAAGCGTTATATAGGTCTCCTGAGCCCCCATTGTGACTTGATGGGGCACATCATTTCACCACATACAGGTACCCAAATCTGAACGTAAACAGCACATTTATCTGATCTTGGGAGAAGTTATAATTTCTCTACATGGAGGCATCCAAGATCAAAACGTAAACAGCACATTTATCTGATTTTTGCGAGATAAGTTTGCCAATTTCCTCTTCGGAGGCCTTCAGAATTTGGCTCAGACTTATAATCAAAATAAATGCGCTCACTTTTGGTTTCCCTGGAAGAGAATGAAATTCTAGTACGCTCCTGCACTTTCCTTTAAGTTTCGCTAAAACAATCTGATAATTAATGCCCAATTGTTGTTACTTTTATTTCTTATCAGTAAAATTCATCACAAAACCAGCACTTATCAAAGTGTAAGACAAAAGGTACAAGGATAAACAATTGTGTCGTCATACACATTTCACTTCAGCGTAAATATCCCTACAAAACTCAACGCTAACATATGCATGAATCTTAAGTCATAATGAGAGAGATTGTGTCTATATACAAAATATAGTTAACTTTTGTTCACAATTGACAAGCAACTCAGAAACTAAAGTATACCAGCTTGGTTTATCAAATACTAACCTGGATTAGAGATATTGCTACTCAAAGTTACAGAGGGTGCCTGGATGGTGGTACCCCCGGTGCCTGGATGGTGGTAACCCCGGTGCCGCCCCCCTCTGGGAAGGTGGTACATGGGGGGAGGTTTTCCACAACTCTCTACTCTCCCAGCCTTGTTTATTAACTATAAATGCAGTTAAGAGATGTTTACTAAGTCTATTAAAGGGTTACTAGATACTTACTGAGTTGTATGTGGGTGCCTGGATGGTGCTGCGAGAGATGGTACCCCCGGTGCCGCCCCCCTCCGGGAAGGTGATACCAGGGGGTCAACCTCATCTCTATTCTCTGTCAGCCTTGTAAAACTATAAACCTTGTTAAGAGATGGTTACTAATTACTAGGTACTCACCGAGTTGAATGTGGTGGGTGCCTGGATGGTGCTCCGAGAGATGGTACCCCCGGTGCCGCCCCCCTCCGGGAAGGTGATACCAGGGGGGAGGTTGTCCTCATCCCCCATCTCGCCGAGCTTGGCATCTAGCATGGAGTACTGAATGGCCACCTTGGCCTCCTGGCATCGCATCTCCTGGATCTCTCGACTCACGTCCCGGTATTGCTTCTGCTTCGACAGCAGGCTAGATGGGTAATATGAGTAAATATCAAGGGAATCATTTAAACAGAAGTTCTGTGCCTGTATGCGTAAAACCTTTTAGTTGGCTTAGTTTCAACCCAAGTCTCCCGACTCGTGTCCCTCTATTGCTTCTGTTTCGACAGCAGGCTAGATACAGGTAATACAAATAAATATCAAGAGAATTATTTAAAGAGATAGTCTTGAAGTTCTGGGCCTGTATTCGTAAAACCCTACTGGCTCAGTTTTAACCCAAGTCTCCGAACTCACGTCCCTGTATAATTGCTTCTGCTTCGACAGCAGACTAAATAGAGAACCGAGAGAACAATTTAAAGATAATCTTGAGTATTTCCTGCTATATACATTTTAACTTTCATTAAATATCCCATAAAATTCAGACCAAATATTAAAAATAGAAATAACGTGTGTGAAATGAATCTGAAATAGAATCTTCAAATAAATAAACACGGTAGTGTCACTAGGAAGAGCTTCTACAAAAAAATCTTGGTCATACCCATGTCAGTGTTTGTTAGGTCCAGGATGATAAGGAACAATGTCTATCCCTACCCCTCCCCCTTCCCCCCACCCCCTCCCTTTATTCATGTAGTTCACGGTAGTGTATCTGCTTCCCTAGCCACTTTCATGAACAATTAGGACACAAATAGCAATGACTTATGAACAGAGAATGTGTATTTATCCGAAGTCAGAAGAGATGTTTTTTATCAATTTTCCTGTTCACATTTCCTTGTATCATTACATTACACTGTCATTATTGTCTATTAACAGCCTCAATTAACCATCTTAATCATAAAATATGACTGATCTAAAATGCTTCATAAAAGTTAATACGTTTGTAATTATCTTTATGAATAACTAGTTGCATTAGTTCACATAACAAGCATGCAATTTTACAGAAGTCACATCATTTTTAAAATTGCGTTGCAGTAATTTCATCACCAATTAGTAAAGTGAAATGAACAAAACTATTCAACAAACAACTGATGCAATAGAAACTCACAACTACATTAGTACTAACTAAAGTATCATTCATTAGAGTTCGTGAGGGCACGGAAACAGCTACAGAAGAAAGTAAGAAACCAAACTCAAAACACAAGTAATGAAAGATTGATTTAATATGTACAATCGTGCAGTGGATTCTGAAACCAAACTCATCTATTACTCATCACTGTTTATAATGTAGTTCTATTAGTGGACCTACCATATGCGACTGGATATACATGTAGCAAAACCCTGCACTTGTCGGTAATTCATGTTTTGGAGAAATGGGCATGATATAAAGTTCACATAATGAACATGTATATGCAGGTAAAAGACTTATAATAGTAAAATTGAAACAATCATATCTTTGCCAAATATTGTCCAATGTTTTAGAACAAGGCATCAAATTAAAGCTTCTGATGAGGCCTTTAATACTAGTGGCTTGAAAATCGAAATTTTGATTTTTACCGACTTGTGCAGGGTTTTGCTTTATCCAGTCACATATTGTATACCTGTGAACAACGTCCAATGCTAATTGTGACATTCATTAATACCGCACATTTATTTCCGTTCATGCCAGATACGAGCAAGTGCTTGATACCGTTACGCTCAAAATAACATTCCCTGCGATTTCTACTGCGTATTTGGCATTTACACACACAAAACAATGGCAAAAATGTACCACACCCTATGCTATGGAGATAAGGAGCTAGAAAATTGTATAAAATCTTCATTTTTCAATGTTTAAATACATTTTCATTTTTGAACGGGCAGTTATTTTGAGCGTAACGGTATGGACATACTTTCTGTGGTTCTGTTCCAGTTGGATCCTGATAAGCGCTGAATAGCCGCTGCCGGCATGCCTGCTGATTAAATCAAGAATAAATGTGCAACGTGTGAACACATCTTGCCTTGTGTGAGGCATTCCACTAGCAAGGAACAGGCCGTGTTCAAACTTGCTGTTTGGTTGCGTTTCAATAAAGGCATGCAGCAGTAGCAGCCATTGCAAGATCAAAATGAGGAATAAATGTTGCGAGTGCGAACACACGTCATATTGTGTGCGGCATTCCTCTAGCCAAGAACAGGAGATGTTCGTACTTTCTCATTTGCATGTTTCTTTATAAAAAGGGCATGCAGCATTTACAACCACAGCCAGATTAAATCAAGAACATATGTGCAACATGTGAACACAGTTCATCTTGCGTTAGGAATGCATTCTCCTAGCCAAGAACATGAGATGTTCATACTTTCTAATTTGTTCACGTTTATTCAAAGGCATGCAGCAGTCTCAACCACAGCCAACATGGATTTACTTTTATATAAAAACATGTTTTCTGAATGTGAGTTGATGTGATGGTGTATTTTTTTTTTTTCAAGCAAAAGCCAGTCAGGATCCAAGAACAGAAATAAATACATAGCATGTCGAGCAAACTCAAACCGGAAAAAAGGAGCGGGAATTTATAGCCGCATAAATACGCTTGAGATTTGATTGAGGCGATAGTGTCACGAATGCGGATGATGCAGGGCTCACAGAAGTAGAATCGTTGCCAAATTTGTAAATGATCGCTTCCCTGCTCCCATCTCGCATGAAGGAATCATCCTCTACTTGTTTTCTTTATTCTTTCTTAACCCATTTAGGACTCGACCTCAACCGACTGGATTTTAGTCGGATCGGCTCAGTGTGCACCGCCTTCCAACTCTGATTTTTCCAGTCGGGAGCCAGTCGGAATGAACTAGTTCGGACCGATTCAACCTGTTGAATCCGTGCCGACTAATCAGGCCCGACTCTACCTTCAAGTCAGTTCGGGTCGAGTCAGCTCTGTGAGCGTTAGATTTTTTATGATAGCATCATTCTCAATCTTTTCTTTCTTTCTTAAGTCATTCAGGTCTGGTTCTGAAAGAACTTGGGCTGTAGTCTATGGAGAATGCACGTTCAAACAAAATAAAAATGTGCATGAACAAGTTAACATCTGACTTCTCTGATGATGGCATGCATGATATCATGCACATACAAAGTTTATATGTATAATCAGTGGTGTAGCTAGTAGCTACAGAGGTCACATGGGGGTTACCCCCTCAAGAGATTGACCAGAAAATGAAGGAAATAAAGAAACACATAAAGAATGTAACCCCCACCCACAACCCCAGTAGCGTAGTGATGGGGGGGGGGGAGGGGCATTGGGGGGGGGGGAAGGGGCATGAGGGCATGTGCCCCCCCTCCCACCCAATAATTTGAAAAAACAATATGAGACATCAGGGGACAATTTTTGAAAAAACAGAGAAA
Source organism: Echinarachnius parma (assembly GCA_037951105.1). Classification (NCBI taxonomy): domain Eukaryota; kingdom Metazoa; phylum Echinodermata; class Echinoidea; order Clypeasteroida; family Echinarachniidae; genus Echinarachnius; species Echinarachnius parma. The sequence continues at coordinate 58,818 of JBAMJV010003639.1, read as the reverse complement.
TACATAAGGTGAGCCCCCCCCCCCCCCCCTCAATTAGTCCGACCACCCTACGCCACTGCCCCACCCACTGACTTCACTGGCTAATCACTCATTTGATTTACAGGACAATGAAACCCAATCAAATTGTTGCTTTCATAGATTCTACCAGATTAGGAGGAATAATCTCTGTAATAATTGGGCAAGAAACAAAGACAAATATGGCTCCTTGAAGATGACTATTTATATCTATAGGGGACTCAAACTGGCAACCCACTCTGATAAGTTTGAAGACTAATCCCCAAATGTTTTGTACACATATGTTTTGCGTTTCGCCAATTTGAGTCACTCATAGAAATAAATCACTATTTTTATTAAAAGAGCCATAGTTTTTCTTATTTCTTGGCCGATTGTTTGTGTAATAATTAGATAGATAATTAGTGTCTTACAGTACAAACAACAATTTGTCTGTATTTCATATGCAACAATATTTCTTCCCAGTTTCCTCAAAAGTGAACATTAATTGGCATGAATGAAACATGCATGAGGCAGATGAGTCCATGCACTTATTTTTTTTTCTGCATTATTACGATCATGTCAATACTTGTTTCATTTCTTTGTTCATCATCAAAGAACCAAGACATCTCAAGAAATATAACAATTTTCAAACAAAAGAAGTACAGGATACTTAAAATCTGTCACTATGATTATAAATTAAGTTTTGATATGAAACTGCAGTAGTTTTCATACAAGAATATATATATTTCATTTGTTGGCAAAGTATACTTGTAATATATTTTAGACATACTGTTCAACGATGTATACTTTTATCCATTCATGAAAAGGTTCATAAAAACAAATTAAAATCAATAGTAAGTCCAGTCAATGTAAAATTGTTTTCTTTGACAGATTTCTTTCAAGGCGATCACCACATTATGTCTCGCCCATCCAGAGCATTTTGGGTTTTTTTTTAATTTGTATAAGACCTTGATTTCAGTAGACCTCTGATGTAGTTTGACATGAGCTAGTGACCTTCAACCATACTATAGTATGAAGGCCCCATGATGCATATTTATTAGCAACAAAGAAGCTAGCAAGTAAGGGTTGCAAGTAAAACACTTTTTTTTTTTGTGGATGGACAAACAGACAGATACCATTTGGATTGCGTAGACTCACTTCCACCTTTGGTGGTCGAGACAACAATTCTCAGAGATACACATACACATTTTCTTTTTAAAGAGACTTCAGCATTTTATATTTTTACTCTAGGATAATGCTCTCTCCTCCTTGGGGGATAAAGGTATTTAATCAAACTCTTGGAAGGAATGCTCCCTAGGGAGTGGAGAGAGTGCACATAACGTGTGCAAGGCTGGCAGTATACCCTATGATAAGGGTAATACTAGTGCAAATTGCCTAGAGATGATATCGTATTGGACAACTATCATATTATCATACTAGGCGCTATATAAATAGAACCTCTTATTTACTATTTCAAGTTTTAAAGAGACTTTAACTTCTTATATTCTTACTCTAGGATGATGCTCTCCGACTAGGGGGATGAAGGTATTTAATCAGAACTCAGGGAGTGGAGAGGGTGCACATACCCTATGATCAGGGCAATACTAGAATACTAGTGTAAAGAGCTTAGAGATAATATTGTATCATATTAGGTGCTATATACATGTACATCAAACCTCTTATTATAAATAAAAGTGTATAAAAATACTCCATTATCTTATATTCTTACTCTAGGAAGCACTTTCCTACTTGGGTAATGATGGTATTGTGTAAATGGGGACCTGGTGGGAGGTGCATTATATCCTATGACTGGGGTAATAATAACGCAAAGCGCTTAGAGATGATACTGTATCATATTAAGCACTATATAAATCGAACCTCTTATTTAATAAACCTAATAAACCTAATTTATCATAATTATAATTACTATTCTTACTCTAGGATGACGCTCTCCTCTTTGGGGGAGGACGGTATCGCTCTGATCTCCTCGTCAAGGTTCTTCAGTTCTTGCTTCTTCTCCGTCAGTCTCGCTTTCGTCGACTTCAGCTTTTCATCTAAGGACGAGTGCCTGGAAGGGGAGAAATCATTCAAATAAGAGTATTGGAATATCTTTTACCTTTCACATTACATATTTAGATTTGTATTACTTTGCGAGACAAACAGTTAACCTCGCTAATAAGAACTCTTACTAAAATGAGGAAAGATACACAATACAGAAATGGTCTTTATGAGCAGGTGGTCTCTATGGCATGTTTGACTGTAATTAGATAGAAATTCAATAGCTAAGCTAAGGAAGCTAAGGAAAGAAAGTTAGACTTTGGCGGGACTTGGACCCGCGGCCTTTAAACTGATCATCCAGTGTTCTACCACTAGAGCTATGAATTGCCATATGTACATGTAGGTGGTTCTTTCCAATAACCCTTATTCAAAAGCAAGACTCTAAAGGATTGAATGAGGCAGAGTAATCAGAAGTGGCTATACAATCTTGCCTAAGTCAAATTTTCTCTATTTTTCTGCAATTACTTTTTTTTCAATCTTGCTTCTAAGTTTTTGTATTAGGTATACAAGTTCAACAGGCAGTTGAAAATAATAGTAAAAGGCTTCAAAAGGACATTTACACCACAGCCAATTAGCAGATTTGCTATCACTGGTGGTCATGGGACTAGAAGGAAACCTTGCGTTCTGCCAGTAACCCTCCAGGGAGGACGCCAGGGGGGTGTTTCACAAGTTAAACTGAACTCTATTAGACCTAACAGTTATGGAAAGTCGTTAGTTTCTTTGTAAAATTGAAACAGTTCTTTTAAAAGGCATACATTTTGAATGAAATCAATAATAATTGTTATTATCAGGGAAACTTGAAGTTATTGATATAATTTTTTGTTGCAAGTCTCAAATACTTGTATTTTTTTTGCTTATTAATTAATATGTTTTATTCCAATGCTACAAATGGCTTTCCATAATTGTTAGGTCCAACTTAAGAGTTAAGTTCAACTTTGAATCTTTGTAAAACACCCCCAGTACATTAGACATCAACATTTCACAGGTGATTATTAACTAAATATAGTTTGCATGTGTTCAGATCATTATTTTACTAATATTCCTGCTACTTGAACTCTCTTAAAAGTGCCAAATCAAATTGCAAACATCCTCTTGCCCCAGTGGGATCAGTTTAAATGGACCTCACCTACTAACCGAGAACAATAATGCATCTCTGGTTAGTGCACCTACAGTACATTAGATCAATGGCGCGCTATAGCTGCTCAGGCTAGTACGCTCACTAGGAAGTTGAGATGGTGCACAAGACAGATGGGGTATCGGTTTGAATGGTCCTAATGGCCAAGGATACTATTTATATGCACCTCTAAATAGTGCACCTAAATCAATGGTGCGCTGAAGCTGCTCAGGCTAGTATGCTCCCTGGGAAGTTGAGATGGTGCACAATATATATGCACCTCTAAAAGGTGAACCTAAATCAATATTGCACTAAAGCTGCTCAGGCTAGTATGCTCCCTGGGAAGTTGAGATGGTGCACAAGACAGATGGGGTATTGGTTTGAATGGTCCATAATGGGCGAGGATACTATTTATATATATACACCTCTAAATAGTGCACCTAAATCAATGGTGCGCGAAAGCTGCTCAGGCTAGTATGCTCCCTGGGAAGTCGAGATGGTGCACAACATAGATCACGTTGTCGGTTTGAATGGACCTAATGACCAAAAGTAATAATGCACAGGTATCTGAATAGTGCTCGTAGATCAACGGCCCACTATATTAATTTATCTATATGTGACTGGCTATAGCGAAACCCTGCACTTGGTAATTTATGTTTTGAAGAAATGGGCATTTTAAGTTCTCATAATGTATCTTCGCCAATTATTGACCAAATCGTTAAAACAAAGAATAAAATGAAAGCTTGTAATGAGGCCTTTCTAATGGTATGATAATCTACATTTTGATTTTTACCGACAAGTGCAGGGTTTTGCTATAGCCGGTCACCTATGTCTTCTAATATTTCAACATCACTTTTATTACCTTCCCTTCCCCTTTTCTTTTGTTTCACCTGATTATGACCATCTTTCTCACTCATCTAAATTCTACATTTCATCTAATAAATTCATCTCCCTATTGATCTTCTGTTCAATTTCTCACTCTAGGATTCGCTTGCATCTGCACTTTATAAACATCTCATAAAAAGAATTGAGCTTTCCGCTAATTCCCATAAGAAATTAAATAAAAGTAAAATTAGAACATATTCCCCTATCAAATTACAGAATGAGCATAATAAGTGGAAATCAGAGTTTTGGTTTAGGGAGTTATGATAATAACCCGTTCCAACTCAAGTCATGATAATACATGTAGTGTGAACTTTTTTTTTTCAAACACTGGCGTATTCAGGCAAGTACATGTACATTATTTTGTTTAAATGTATAAACACTTACTGTGAGGCTAATTCTACTTTATACCCAAATCTAGATTCAACTTATATTTACTATGAAACATTTAGCAGATGTTGTTTATCAGTACCCTATTCGGGCAACTTTCTCAAATAATCCGGCTTGAATCTGACTTTCTTTTGCTCCCGCCAATAGGACAAGTGTTTATGCAGCTTTATGGCATTGTGTTTTCTCACATAACAGACATGTCACAAAATATCTAATTTAATCTAAAAATAATCAAATATAATTTCTAGCATTTTTTGCTATTTGCTTACAAATGTTGCACAGCTTCAATGGTGAGGGTGTCGAGTACTATTGTATTTTCTTTGAGGTTGTCGGGAAACTCTTCCGATGGGGAGCTGTCAAATTGAAAGGTTTCCAGCGCCGGTGGCTCCATCCTAGAAAGGAGAATATAAACACGAATGTCAAACAAAATTTTGCCATGGAACAGGTGACAGTTTTCTTTTGTTTTAAAGATATTTATGATTGAAGTATGCAGATTTGAAAGTCTCCCTGGGAGAAAGTAAGTGCAATGAGATAGCAAATATCACTTTGCATAATTACTCATTACTCAGTCCGTTTACCACAGATTTTTCACACATCACTCAGTGGACATATCATATCATAGCAATACACATTTTATCAACCCTTCATCAGTTTTTGTACATATCAACATACATGTAGTTAGTATAGATCCCTTTAATACCAATTTCCACAAGTCATAATTCTTGAAACACTTGCGTACCTGTAGTTTTCTACAAAGCTGACATATTCCTTGTCTGGTCTGATCTCCACCATGCCCTGCATGATGCTGTTATAATGCAACATGAATATCTTCCATAACTATTCCTTAAAAATACAAATGGCCTTATTTCTATTCCTTTTCAATACCAGATTCTACAAGACATAATTCTCGATACCCTGCATACCTGTAATTTTCTACAAAGCTGACATATTCCTTGTCCGGTCTGATCTCCACCATGCCCTGCATGATGCCGTTATAATGCGACAGAAACTTCCCCGACGCCGAGTTGATCAGGTTACAATGTTCCACCATCAGTTGCTTCCTAAAAATTTACAAACAAATGAAATAAGTTGTTATTCATAATTCACGTTATGAGAAATAAAAAGTTGATGATCCTTATATTGTTACTGCATGATGCTGTTATAATGAGACAGAAACTTTCTGAGTTGATCAGGTTACAATGTTCCACCATCAGTTCCTTCCTTTAAATATACAAACAATTTGAAAGTAAATGCAATTACTGCTGGTTAATAAATTGTGGTACTTTTGTTACTATGAGTATGTGAGAAGTGCTTCTGATCATATTTTCATTATTACACAATGCTCTTATTTTGTATTACACAAAGTGAGACTGAAGTCAGGTTACAATCCTCAATTGCTTATAAGAATAAACACATAAATCATAATTAAAATTACGAAAAGTACTTCTGGTTGTAATATTACATTCATGGTATTGTTTTAATGTGACAGAAACTTCCCACAAAAATGATTCATGGCAATTATTAGTTGCTTTCTACAGGCATACAGAAAACATAAAAATATATTTACAACTCAAAGCTGCTTATTTACCAACTGTTATCAATAATTTGTTATTATTTGAAATTAAGGCACTGGTGGCTCCATCCTAGAAAGGAGAATATAAAGTAAAGACACATGTTAATTTTCTTGTTGATAGACATGTACGTTTTGTCAAGGTGTGCTTGCTTACATTTACATGCATTAGAGCAACTTGGCTCTCTTTGTGTCTCGTTAACCAAAAAATAAACAAACATGGAAACAACTTACACTTGCGCGACTTGGCTCTCTTGCGTCTGCTGCAGGCATTCCAATAGTCTTGGTAAGATGTTATTGCGATAGTGTTCTTGATGCAAGCTGGCTGCCTGGAGCGATAGGACGTAGTCGTTGTGCGCCTTGTGCAGCCGGACCACGCATTTCTTGTACCTCTCCTTCGCCCTCTCGATGTCCCTCATGCTCTTCCCTGCATCGGACATAATACAAATGTCATATTAAGAGTTAAATATCAGTCATAGTTTGAGAAAATAAGTCATTTAATTTTCAATTTATGGCCAAAGTGACAGGGTGTGAATTGTTTTGTGCTTTGTGAAGCCGGACCACGCATTTCTTGTATCTCTCCTTCGCTCTCTCGATGTCCCTCATGCTCTTCCCTGCATCGGACATAATACAAATTTAATATTAAGATATTAAGAGTTAAAGATGATACATTAGAGATAAATATCAGTTTTAGTTTGAGAAAATCGGTCATTTAATTTCAATTTATGGCCAAAGTGACAGGGTGTGAATTGTTGTGTGCTTTGTGAAGCTGAACCACACATTTCTTATACATGTACCTCCCCTTCGCTCTCTCGATGTCCCTCATGCTCTTCCCTGCATTGGACATTATAAAAAATGTCATATTAATATATTAAGAGTTAAAGATGATACATTGGAGATAAATATCAGTTTTAGTTTGAGCAAATCAGTCATTTGATTTTCAATTTATGGCCAAAGTGACAGGGTGTGATCGTTGTGTGTTTTGTGCCCTCTCGATGTCTCTAACACCTTTCCCTGAACAAGATGCAACATATTATATGCAAAATATTATATATTAAATATTATCTACCTAGAATAAAAAACGAGTTATTTTCACTAAAGAATGATGGACAGAAGTTCACTTGGGAAAGTAAAAGCATACCAACCATGCAATATATCAGTTTGATGCTGTTTTGTGCTTTGTGCAACCAGACTACACACTTCTTGTATCACTTCTCACTAAACTCAATGTTTAGTTGAGTCACTTGTCTTTCATTTTGCCCCGATAAAAGACATGCTAGGTTCGAAAGCTCAGCTCTCAATTTCGTACCTACTTTTAACTCAATGTCTGTCACATTTTTACCTCCACAGGGAGGGAAAAGAGAGGCTTTCTCTATAAAAAGGTGATGAATGAAAAGGTTGGTACAGTCAAACCTGCTCTAACGACCACCTGTATATAAAGACTGCCTGTCTGTAAAGACCACTATTCTTGACTCCTTTGAAAAGCAGTTTACATGTAAATGAACCTGTCTCCATTGTGTGGTCTTCGTAGACAGGTTTGACTGTATTGCAGCTAGGTCATAGCAGTCATAGAAGGTTAAACAAGAACCAAAACTGTCTTTAATAAAATCCACCCTCTAAAAACATCAAGCCGTTGCCACTTGATAATTGAAGAACGATGACTATTGGATTTTTTTTTAATGGTCCTGTTCAAGTATGCCTGTTATTATCCAGTTGAAGATAATTTGATGTTGGAATATTAACGTGTACATGTATTCTCAAAAGACCCAAGCCTATTAAAGGGACTTAGTAACATTGTCCAAATCCTCAAAATAAATTTTTCATTCTAGCGGTTCCCTCATACCTTGTTGTATTCGTATTAACAATAAAATCATGGGACAGGTTTCGGTTTTTCAAATTTCCCTTTCGTTACAAAGATATGTACGATCGAAGTATTCAGATAAGAAAAACTCCGGGCGAGTTTTTCTTCTGTGTACAAAGTGAGTGCAGTGAGTTATTGAATATCACTTTGCATTTTCGCTCATTACTTGGCCATGCAATGTCCATTTGACTTGAAATTTTCACACAATACCCTGTGGACATATGAGATAACAATAATATACATTGCATCAACCATTCATCACTTTTTGCACATGTCAACAAAGTTACTAGATCCCTTTAAGGCATTTTCGGGACCAGTCCTGAATGGGTTAAAATCATTGATTTCTAGTGGAAAGACCATCAAGTTATCAGGGTTCATACCCTTACTTTTAAGTCAAATTCCATGACTTTTCATGACCAATTGCCAGCAAGAATTCCATGACTTTCATATTGTTTCTCAGCACGGTAAACAAGGTTCTTTAAATTCATTAAGTTCTTTTTGCAACAAATTGGTTGTATTCCAGTACTAAAGAAATGCAGATACAATGAAATTCCATGACTGAAGTTCCATGACCAAAGAGATCATTTTACAAATTTCCCTGACTTTCAAGGCCTGGAAAACACAAAAGTCCAATTCCAGGACTTTCCAAGTTTTCCAGGCCCTGTGTGAACCCTGGTTATGACACCTGATGAATCTATATACCAATAACCTCTAACAAAACTGTGTCAGTCTGAAATTTACAAATCTGTCATTTATATATATCACTGGATTATGATGAGAGACAAAAGTCTAGACAGTTTAAATCAACTGAGAACCTACAAATTGGATTTTAATCTCAGAATATCGTATTTGCAGAACCTGAGCTTGTTAAGGTTACAACTAACATGTGTACTTAGTACTTCATTATTAACACCAAGTGGGATTTGGCTTATAAATTAGGGTAAAATGCCTTGCAATGATATCTTTTTGCTAAGCTGTCGCAACCATGTGGTTGCGACAGCTTAGCATATAATGCCACAAATGCATACACCCCTTTTAACCTAGAGTACATTATGGTCTTCCCAAGTTATGTTCTGAGTTCTTTAAATCATTAAAATCATTCAATTTGAAGCATGTAACTCTGTGTATGATTATCAATGCTCCATGCATGAAGACAATACTAGTCAAGTTTAGAATCAATACATCTTTTGCATCAATATTGTAATTTAATTATTAGTGACCTCGCGATTGCAATATTGCAGTCACTTTATGACTCTTTAAAAAAAAATTTATGTTGCACTATAAAAGGGACACTTAAAGGGGACCACCAGGCAAAGAACAACACATAATTATATGTTTTGGTACCGTTTTGTGATATCAAATGGATACCCAACATTTTGCAAAGGGTTGTGTAATTCATAAACAATGCAATTAATTACCACCACTTACGGAACCATTATTATTTCATGGTTCCGTGCAAAACATTTGCGAGTGCGCCAATTCTATTCACACGTACGTTTGGAGACATTAGAATCCCGGACGATTCGTTCACTCTGGACAAAGGTAGTCTTTGTACATGCAGACCCATGAATGCATGCTCTAGAATGGTGATGCGTTTTCCAATTATATATTTTTTCTGGAAACATATTTTTCTGAACTTGTTGATGGAATGGAATAATAAAGATGTTACCTTTTATTTATAACAATATTATTTTTGGGTGGTGGTACCCTTTAACACTGGCATTTTGTGCTTACTATTACTGATAAGTGCATAATTCCCGTCACTTCTAGTTGTTGATTGTCCTCTTGGGTACCCCTAAAATTGGAGCTAATATCTGAGCGTGCACTAATGAAAGTAGGTAACATTGAGCGCTGTTGTAGAGTCTGCCGCTATGCTGCTACAAAATGTATGTCAGCTTTTGGTTTCCCTTTAAGTGGTCCAATGGGCAATCAGTGTTATAGTGCACTGGTTCATAAATTTATGAACCAGTGCACTATAACACTGAATGCCCATTGACAAAAAAATCATTCGGATGTGCATATCTCAGCCAATACGTAACCTATTCCTTTGATTTTCGGTATTTGGACATTATTTGTTATGCTCTTTCTGAAAATTTAAAAATTCTAAAAAAAATGTTTATGACATCATTTATGACATCACACTTCACCACTCTATTGTGGAGTAGATATTAAGCAAATAATTACCGTTGGTGAAGGTGATGGGACAAACTATTACTTCCGAGGCGATCTGGATGTAGCTATCTTTCCGAAGCGAAGCTGAGGAAAGATAGCGTATACATTCAGATCGCCGAGGAAGTGATAGTTTGCCATCGCCTGAAACCAAAAGGTGATTATTTGCTTTATATTCCACATCAATTATTTTGATCACAATCGACCTATAACTAACACAAAGGGCTAAACAGTTTGGAATATTGAGCAATTGATCGAATCTTTTATTTTAATTTCGCCAATCCTGCACATGAACAAGATTTATGACTAAAAGTCAAAGACGCTTATACCATTGTCTATTAAGCGTAGCCGCGCGCAAACGTTGCGCATCAGCGCGCTACCTTTCTGCGCACTAACGCGCGCACGCGTACTTGCGCGCTAACAATTGAATATCTACACAGTGCAACGCACTTTTACCGACTATCTAGTGAGTGCAACGCACTTTCACCCAAGATATCTACACAGTGTAACGAACTTTTCTTCTTCTATCAATAATGGGCGAAACTATATTTCATCACGTGATTAACTTTTGACCAATCGTAGAGCAAGATTCTTAGTATGTGGAATATAAACCATTTTAGTCTTGTACAATTTCAAAACTTAGTCTCCTATCCCTATCCCGTTTGTACCTCCCTTCCCGTCTCCTCTCCACTTCTCTTCTCTCCTCTTTTCTCTTTTCTTTTTTTCCAATCTCTTACAATCATATTTTTTAGATAATGTACATAAATTATGTTCATTGTTAATTGAGTCAGTTACTTTGGCCTGCTCTCTGTTTATTTTTTTCCCCCGAAGTATAATGTTGATTATATTGTTGAGAATTTATAGGAGACCTACAATCTACTTGTAAGCATTGCGCTTTTTAGTAGACCTCCTTTTTCCGATCTGTATACCCATATACATTGTAAATTGTATCTTGTTTGTTGTTGGAAATAAAACGATCATTCATTCATTCATTCAGTCATGATAGATACATAACAATGTCCTAAAATCTTACCTTTTTGAAGTTGTTCTTCATATTTTACTTTGTTCTCCCTGGCTTCTCTGGCAGATTTCTTGTAAGTACTAAGGTTCTCATCCACCTCTCTCCGTGCCTAATAATGATAATAATAATAATAATAATAATAATAATAATAATAATACATTCAATTTATATAGGACATATTACTAATTGTTACAAATTCGGTATGCTCTTTACATCATATATCCTACATATTTACTATCAACATTACAATCAAATTTACACAATACAAAGATTTATCAATGAACCTAAATTATCTATAATTATGCTTTATATCACATATTCACATATTCCTACATTTTTATCATCAACATTACACATTTACACAATACAAATATTATGAATGAACCAAAAGCAATATTAAAAAGAAATGCAAAAAGAAAAAAATCATGCAATATTATTTAAAATTCAGACATCATTCAGACATATCTTACAATGATTTTGGTATAGGATTGAAGTCTCAAATGTCATTTTGGGCAATATCTGACACTTTACAGGTGCACCTTTGAGATAGCCTTGTACTCTGTAATTTGCTTTGCAACGAACTCTATGACAAAATATGGGAGTCCCCATTTTTTGTTTCACTAGTTGTAGTACAAAAGGAAATAGCAAACACTCGGGAGCCTCATTGTCAAAGTCCCACACTGAACTGCCATACTGATTTATGTCATTCAATATGATGGCAAAGTGGTATAGAAAGTCCAACACTGAACTGCCATACTGATTTATGTCATTCAATATGATGGCAAAGTGGTATTGAAAGTCCAACACTGATTTATGTCATTCAATATGATGGCAAAGTGGTATTGAAAGTCCAACGCTGAACTGCCATACTGACTTATGTCATTCAATATGATGGCAAAGTGGTATTGAAAGTCCAACGCTGAACTGCCATACTGATTTATGTCATTCAATATGATAGCAAAGTGGTATTGAAAGTCCAACACTGAACTGCCATACTGATTTATGTCATTCAATATGATGGCAAAGTGGTATTGAAAGTCCAACGCTGAACTGCCATACTGATTTATGTCATTCAATATGATGGCAAAGTGGTATTATTCAAAGCGGCTCTTATATTTATTGGCATTTATGGACATTAATCATCACGAGCCCCCAATAAATTCTGAGCTGATTTCTGAGATTTATAAAAGTACATTTTCATTCCTACAAATACAATCAACAAGATTTTACAATTTAAAGAATCACACTGTAAAAAGTAAATATATCTTATGAGAGAATCTTGAATTGCAAGAATATTTCTAATTCATTACAGTTTTTGGTTCCAATTATAAAGTACCAAACAGAGTTAAAGAATTTCCCATTTTATTTTCAAAATTTGTCATAGAACAATTAAGTATGACATATATACATGTACTTTTGTGTGTGAAATATACTTAAAGGCAAGAGTCATAAGAATGGTGATGATTGAACACGGACGATCTTTTGAAAGATTATTTGAACCGTGACTATCTGAGTTGAACAGAAATAGCATTAGTTCCTACATGTAAAAGAAAATGAAGCAATATACATTACAAATTATAAAATGGGCAATAAACACAACATACATTAAAATAGCATGTAAGAAACACATGGAAATTACATTATAATACAGAAAACTATAGACAAATAAAAACTAAACAAAACCAAAACTAAGAACTTGAAAGAGATAGTCTGTCTGTAGTCGTCAAAACATGCAGCCCTATAATGTTTCATATTATCAGTAATGAATATGGGATGTCGGTGAATTAATTTCAACGCGTACTTAACATTATTTTAGTGGTTTTTTACTACTAGTAGTTTTTATGTACCATAGAAACTTAGCATTCTTTGAATGGCACGTAGTGATACCTTATGAGTATTTGCACAGAGTTGCAAGTCATCTGAATATGCATTACGTATTTCATTGCACTTTCCTATACTGATTTCTACTAAATAGTGGAGTCTTCCTCCTTACTTTATGTATTAATGTCATCATTATTATTAATCTTATTTACAATGTTTTATTCCACCTTGATGAATATATAGCGAATAAGAGAAAACATTTACATAAATACTATGATAATACTATGAATTAGTTTGTTTATTTATTCATCCAATTGTAACCATTGATGTAAACAATGATGCATGGTTGACTATACATCAACAAGAGCATACTTAACATTATTTTAGTTTCTATGTACCATAGAAACTTAGCATTCTTTGAATGGCATGCAGTGATACCTTATGAGTAAGATATGCACAGAGTTGCAAGTCATCTGAATATGCATTACGTATTATCCTCCATGGTACTTTCCTATTTCGATTTCTACTATTACAGTGGAGTCTTTTCTCCTTACTTTACGTATTAATGTCAGCATTATTATTAATCTTATTTACAATGAATTATTCCACCATGATAAATATGCAGCGAAGAAGAGAAAACATTTACATAAATACTATGATAATACTATGAATTAGTTTGTTTATTTATTCATCCAATTGTAACCATTGATGTATTAAACAATGATGCACGCTTGACTATACATCAACAAGAGCCTAAAAATGGTACAAGTCTTGCTCGGTCAATCTTGGCAGTACCTTGCAAATCATGTTACCATGGCAACAATAGAACCCTTTATGAATTCTAAATCTATCCTGCTGCATTCCCACTAGTACAATAATTGTAATTGTGTTTTTATAAAAAAAAATGAATACAGTTGTTTCGTCTATTGCAACAATACAAGGCAATACAAATAAAATATGAAAACATTTCCATGGTAACAAAACAAACCTTCATGAATTCTGAGTCCATCCTGTTGAGTTCCTGCAGGAATTTATGTTTGGACTCATCCTTGTCAACAGACAAATAGTATTAACGGTTACGCTCCTGCAAGTATGGTCATTTCTTTTATTAGTTAAGACAATGTAACCATGTTTGCATAGTTACAACACAAAACTTCATGAATTATTCTGAGTCCTGTCCTGCTATGATCCTGCAAATTTTACTAATATTTGGAGAATAAATACTAGATAGACTGTTTAATACACTATTGCGAGTATGCTAATTTTATGCTAAATCTTGCAGGTATTGTCATGTTGACTCATGCTCATTTCTGATGACTTACAGGGACCGCTACATTTCTAGATGTAATTTGTCATTTAAATAATTTGTTTGTTAGATCACTTTAACCCGTTCAGGACTGACTGATTTTGCTATAACATGCATTCTCCATAGACTCCTGCCCGAGTATTTTCGGGACCAGTCTTAAAAGGGTTAAAAAGAGGTTTCCATGGCAACCACCAATACCAACCTTTCATGAATTCTGAGTCTATCCTGCTGCATTTCTGCTGGTACGGTCATTTGAACCTAAGCTTGCCTCAGATTAGTTACAGAGACTTTTGCACACATTGGTGTTGCATCATTTTTAATTACTTTTAGAATGAGAATAAAGTCATATTTCCATTGCCAGTGGCTCAGCGTGGTCAGAGTGACTGGAGAGGGGGGGGGGGGGAACACCTTATGTATTTCTTTGTTTTTTTTCCAAAAAATGTCCCCTTATGTTTCCTATTGTTTTTTTTTCTTCAAACTATTGGGGGGACACATACACTTGTAATTTGTAAAACTTTTTTTTAAACATTTACTCGTTTGTTAGATCACTTTAGATAGAAAATGAAATAACATTTCCATGACAACCATACCAACCTTCATGAATTCTGAGTCTATCCTGCTGCGTTCCTGCTGGTACTGGCGTTTGGACTCGTTCTTGTCTCTGATGAGTAGACTGAGCTTCTCTACCAGGTTCTGGACCTCCTCTGCGTTGGTACGGATCAGCTTGCATATTCTGTCCGTCTCCTCTACTAGATGCTGCCATGCCTGCGAAAACAAGAACAAAAATTAAATTATGCATCCAGTACAAGACCTTACTTATTTTCTGAATTTGTCTCTAATGATGAGAATGACCTTGACAATGAGGTTCTGGACCTCATCTGCATTGCTACAGATCAGCTTGCATATTCTGCCTGTCTCCTCTACAAGATGCTGCCATGCCTGAGGGAAAATGAGAACATAATGTACACAATTATTATATCATGTTCATATGCTGAATATTCCTCTATTCAAGATAGACTGAGCTTATCTACTAGGTTCTGGACCTCCTTTGCGCTAGTCTGGATCAACTTCCATATTCTTCTACAAGATTTTGCCATGCCTGTGATAACAAGAATAATCGAGCACAAAATATTTTCTCAGTAACATCTTGGCTACATATAATGTATATTCCAATTAAAATATGCATCCAGTACCTTACTTATTACAGAATTTGTCTCTAATAATTAGAATGAACTTGACAATGAGGTTCTGGACCTCTTCTGCATTGCTACGGATCAGCTTGCATACATCTTGGCCAGGCCTGAGAAAAATGAGAACAAACACAATTATAATTTTCATACATATGCTGAATATTCCTCTACTCAAGATAGACTTGAGTGTCTCTACTAGGTTCTGGACCTCCTCTGCGTTGCTACAGATCAGCTTGCATATTCTGTCTGTCCTTTCACTAGATCATGCCATGCCTGAGAAAGCAAGAACAAGAATTATATTATACATCCAGTACAAGACCTTACTTACTATAATGATTAGACTGAGCTTATCAATGAGATTATGTATTATACACTGCTACAGATTAACTTGCATATTCTATCTGTCTCCTCCACTAGATGCTGCCATGCCTGAGAAAAAATGAAAACATGACTTTACACAATTATAATATTCATATATAATTCCTCAACTCAAGATAGACTTAGCCTATCTACTAGGTTCTGGACCTCTTCTGTGTTGGTACGGATCAACTTGCATATTCTGTCTGTGTCTTCTGATAATTGTTGCCAGGCCTGAGCAAAAAAATGAGAAATAATTTACACTAGTGCTGAGTTATTCTGTTTATTTCACTAAACGTTTAATCAGTGTCTTTTAATGTTTTTAAACGATTAATCGGGGAGAAAAAAAATGTTTAGTAAGCGTTTTGACTCAGCACAAATTTACACAATTATAAATATTACTATGCAGAATGTTCCTCCACTCAAAAGGGGAAGCCAATGAGCCAAGATCATAATTCAACTGCTTTTAGGGTACCACCACCCCAAACAAATTCTTATAAATGAAAGGTAACATCTTTAGTAGTCCATTCCATCAACAAGTTCAGAAAAATATGTTTCCAGAAAAAAATATATAATTGGAAACTCATCACCATCCTAAAGCATGCGTTCATGGGTCTGCATGTACGAAGACTACCTTTGTCCAGAGAGAACGAATCTTCCGGGATTCTATTGTCTCCAAATGTACGCGTGAATAGAATTGGCGCACTCGCAAATGTTTGGCGCGTACGGAACCATGAAATAATAATGGTTCCGTAAGTGGTGGTAATTAATTGCATTGTTTATGAATAACACAACCCTTTGCAAAATATTGGGTATCTATTTGATATCACAAAATGGTACCAAAACATATAATTACGTGTTGTTTGCCTGGTGGTCCCCTTTAATATACATTTAAATACAAACTTTCAAGAAGAGTAAAACTTTGCTGGGGTAAAAGTACCAGGTGAAAAGATCTAAGTCCCCAAAGATCGAGAATGGGGATCGGAAATATGAGATTACGAGGCTACATGATTGGTCGATATATATTTCAGCCCAAGTGTAATCTTCCCTCTCAGATTACTGGACTGGATTTTCTCAGAACATTCATGCTATATTTTTGCAATTCAATCTTGTTATCTCATCCTTATCTAAATATTACTCTTCATTAGAGTGGTGAAGTGTGATGTCATCAATGATGTCATAAACATCTTTTTTTGGAATTTTCAAATTTGGACTTCATTTTCAGAAAGAGCATAACAAATAATGCCCAAATGCCGAAAATCAATTGAATAGGTTACGTATGGGCTGAGATATTCCCATCCGAATGATTTTTGTTGTCAATGGGCAATCAGTGTTATAGTGCACTGGTTCATAACTTTATGAACCAGTGCACTATAACACTGATTGCCCATTAAAGTAAAATTCATTCGGATGGGCATAATTCAGCCAATACGTAATATATTCAATTGATTTTTGGTATTTGGACATTATCATTGATGCTCTTATACAGAAAATGGAGTTCAAATTTAAAAATTCAAAAAAAGTGTTTTTATGACGTCATGGCTCTATTGGAATAGGATCTATCAGTCACACTAATGTAATTTGCCAAAGTTATAATAGTAAATAATGCAAAGTTATTGCTGTAGGCTAAAGTTGAGTCTCCCATTAAATTGATCGAAATTGAAACATAATATTGAAAACATACAAAAATGTACAAATATCTACTGTGTCTTATAAATGTAATTAATCATGAAAACCACTAAGTACTCGTAGAAACTTGGTTACCAAGTGTATTTGCGATAATAGAAAGTAAGGATAATGTATGTTTATATCTGGATGAAACCAGTAAGTAACAAAAAAATGGGATTCAAATTTAAATCTGATATTCATTCTTCACTTTACGAGATAATCTAGATATAGATTATGTTTTTTATGGTCATTGGTTATATACAAACTGTGATTGAGCAATGCCTATTAAAGGGAGAGATCCACTTTTGCAAGCCAAAATTCAAAAGTTGCGAGGTTATTGTCTTATATGAAAGGAAATGTCATTTAATAGCATTCCTGAAAAAATTAGGGCTTGAAATCTCTTTTTCGTGGAGTTATAGACCTAAAACTGAATAAACTGAGGGACGTCGGTTAATTAGGTACATACGTATTTTCGGCCGGTGAGTAAGTTCGTACATATATTTCACGGAGTGCCAGATCGGTATGCATGACCCCTACGTGACCCGCGCATAAGTACTAATGTGTGAGCGTTTACCAAGCAAAATACCCAAACATCGCTTAAACTGACTACATGTAATTATATATTCTTTCTTTTTGAGATCTTTTTCCGTGACATACGTTAACAAATGTCGGCTTCATAATACCTTTACGAGAATTAGTACTATATTGTTGTAATATTATGCTAAATCAGTTGAACTCCTTTATTGACCGATATATAGTTTAAATGGAGGGACGCATTCGTTTTTCATTCGTAGAATCCAAATTAGAGGGCTGTTCGCTCTGATTTTTTTTTTTGCGTGTTACATTGATCCCCATCCGTCAACTGAAAGCTGTTCAGACGTTTTGTAAAAGTGGACCTGTCCCTTTAAACTAAAACAAGTTTCTAATATATGTTGCAATCTTGCACTTTGAAACTTAATACTGTATTTCACTTTATTTTGAAAAGTTGACATATAATTACATGACATATTCACTTACATATCAAAGAGTAACAAAATGTACACTAGTATGTACATTAAAGGGATAGTACAGTCTTGGTCAAACATAATTTTAAATAAACAGTTAAGTTTAAAGGGCTGTTTTTATTCAAAAGGCGGCCATTTACACAAGAGGGCAACCTACACACACTTCAAGTTTCAACCATTTTTTATACAAAAATGTGAATGTGATGTTTGGTTACAATAACTATTCAATAGAAAGATAATAAAAGACAATTTTAAACCCATTTTGGTACATGTATATCTTGCTAATTAGTATGAAGCATTCTTCAAATTAATTTAAATTATAATTTGTAACAGTCAAGTAGAACTCGAAATATAAGTGTAGAGGCTTGAATACATGTATGCACAACAGGCCATGTGAGGTAACATTGGACTTCATTCCACATACATGTAAATATGATATTGCATGCATGCACATGCAGAGTGGCATAGAATACACAGCCAGGAAATCTATTTTTAAGATCGCAGGAAAGCAGAAACCCGGGCAATTGACGTCCCAAATGGACCGTACACTTTCATAATGTTGCACAGGGACTCGGTTGAATACCTTGATTCGTTGTGTTGGATTACATGCGTGCCTATACCGCATTTAAAGCTTCTACGGGGTTCTTGCAGTAAAATCTTGCTATAAGCCATGACATTCACAACACACACACACACACACACACACAAGAAAACACCTCAAACAGCGTTAAACTTCCCCCCCCCCCCCCCCCCCGATAAACAAAAAAGACAAATAAAATCTGTTTAAAAAAAAAATGTCAATATCATTTCATGAATACTGAAATATTTTGTACAACATTGGCACATACTATGAATTTGATTTATGAACAAGGAATACACAAAATGAGACAAAATTACCAGTTTAGAAATTTGAGAATAAAAATTAACTTAGATTGTCCTTACTAAACAGATGATGTCCTACTGATGCAGGCATCTTCTAATTGAGTAAAACATTAAATAATCCACAAGGATGCTAATATCAAGTTGGTGAAATTTTGAAATTCACAGTGTTGAAGGATTCAAATAATGCAAAAAAAAAACAGTTGCTTTGTAATCTAATTCTCAGGCTAATTTCATTTCTAGTCTGAAGCTATGTATCACAGCTTTACCTATCCTTTAACCAAGTTTTAAAAAATCACCCTGTTACATCACAAATCAAATGGAATCATTTTAATTATAATGATTAATCAAAATAAATGTAATATTTGTCTTGCGAACATCAAGCACTAGCATAAAATACAATAAAGGGTCTTGAGATGCTAGATTAATTAACAATCAAATTGACCATTTATTTCAAGCTCTTAAAATCATTAAAACTCCACTAAAACTAAAATCTTCTCAGACTAGCTATTAATGGTATTTCCTACCATATATAAGACAATAATTTCGCAACTTTTGAAATACCAGTCTGAATTTGAACTTTTGAATTTTTGCTTGCAAAAGGAGGACAGTATCTTTAATGTTCCTTTTTTATTAATTTGTTCAGCATGATACAGGTGGTACCAGGGGCTTGTTTCATCAAAGGGTCTTAGCTATGTACGTTGTCTGGCACAGAGCTAGGGTGAAATTATCTCAGCGTTCAGACCCTAATTTAGCTTTTGAATTTCCAATGTCTATTGACGCTCTGTGTGAAACACTGAGATAATATTGCACCTTAGCTCCGCGCCAGGTAATGAAACAAGCCCCTGTTACCACCTGTATCGTGCACAACAAATTACCTAAAGGGAACATTTAAAGATACTGTCATACTTTTGAAAGCATAACACTTGTTATCGTGATCAACTAATTACCAAAAAGGAACATTAAAATTACTGTTCTCCTATTGCAATCATAAAACTTGTATTGTGCACAACAAATTACCCAAAGGGAACATGATAATGATTAATGCTTCTGAATTTCCAACAGTTATCGACGCTCTGTGCGAAAGGCAGAGGTGATTGCATCCCAGCTTTGTGCCAGACGACGTACATGGCTATTAAGACCCTTTCATGAACCAAGCTCCTGGGCCCAGGGGCCTGATTATGGGATTATGGACTAGCAACATTTACCATGGTAATTAGCATCATTGGCTGTAACTCATCGATGTCAATATGCTAGAAAAACATACAAAATCAACAAAACATAATATATAGAGTAGCGGAGCACACGTATCATTCAACCGTAAAGGATTACGCAAGCATATATATCAAGAGATCAGTGGACCTAGGGCTGGTCCTGGGTCATGATCGTGATCTCGGCCACTGCGCCAGAAAACATAACTGAGACCTTTTAATGAAACAACCCCAGGGTAATAGTGCCAGTGTCATCTAACCATGTCTCCTGTTTTTTCCGGCAAACTAGTTTGCAAAGAGGCTTCAATAATCCCATGTTACAATTCCAGGAAAGTGCGATGAAGTATGATAACTAGAATAATATATATATTTATAACTATATATTTTTTAAATGGATCAAACAATACTGAAATTGTGAAGTATTTCAACTTAGTAAAAGTGTACATGTCAGCATAACTGTCTAAATGGAATATCATAATAGTTGTCTCCCGTTCTTTTCGCAAACTAGTTAGCAGAGTCTCTCACAATCCCATGATGTTACAATTCCAGGAAAGTGTGATGAAGTATGAATAACTAGAATAATGTGTGACTAATATCTTAAAAATGGAACAAATACTTAAATTAAGAAGTATTTCAACTTGTTAAAAGTGTACACGTCAGCATCACTGTCTAAATGGAATATCATAAGGGTGTCTCCCGTTCTTTTGGCAAACTAGTTTGCAGAGAGTCCCTCTCAATCCCATGTTACAATTCCAGGAAAGTGTGATGAAGTATGAATAACTAGAATAATGTGTGACTAATATTTTTAAAATGGAACAAACAATACTTAAATTATGAAGTATTTCAACTTAGTAAAAGTGTACACGTCAGCATCACTGTCTAAATGGAATATCATAAGGGTGCCTCCCGTTCTAGTTTGCAGAGAGTCTCTCACAATCCCATGTTACAATTCCAGGAAAGTATGATGAAGTACGAATAACTAGAATAATGTGCAACTATATATTTTTTAAATGGATCAAACAATACTGAAATTGTGAAGTATTTCAACTTAGTAAAAGTATACACGTCAGCATCACTGTCTAAATGGAATATCATAAGGGTGCCTCCCGTTCTAGTTTGCAGAGAGTCCCTCACAATCCCATGTTACAATTCCAAGAAAGTGTGATGAAGTATGATAACTAGAATAATGTGCAACTATATATTTTTTAAATGGAACAAAATTACTTAAATTATGAAGTATTTCAACTTAGTAAAAGTGTACACGTCAGCATCACTGTCTAAATGGAATATCATAAGGGTGTCTCCCGTTCCTTTTGGAAAACTAGTTTGCAGAGAGTCCCTCACAATCCCATGTTACAATTCCAGGAAAGTGTGATGAAGTATGAATAACTAGAATAATGTGTGACTAATATTTTTAAAATGGAACAAAATTACTTAAATTATGAAGTATTTCAACAGTAAAAGTGTACACGTCAACATCACTGTCTATTAAAATAGAATATATATATATCCAATTATCACAAGGGTATCTCCTGTTTTTCTGGCAAACTAGATTGCAGAGAGTCTCTTATAATCCCATGGCACTACAATTCCAAGAAAGTCTGATCAAGTATGAACACTTTTGAAGAAGAATTGTGCAAATGATAAACCAGTTCTGAATAGAGATCCTGAATTATATGCTTCATCATGAATTTTTCGCTCCAATGCTACAAGCAGCATACAAGAAATTTCTGTGAAGTAGTCACTTGGCTCGACTTTTCGAGATAATGAAATCCCCACAGACTTTGTACATAGCCCACCCGGTTCCCGCCAGCAACGGGTTAAGCTCCACAGGAGTCGATAATAATAATAATAAGAAGAATATCCTCGATTTATACACCGTGTCCCAGAAAAAACGAAACCGGGTTTCATGGCAGAAATTTTATGTTATAATGAATAATTTCCTTCATGATATATATATGTCTGAAAAGCTATGTGTCTCTTCTTTTATTTGATATACAACTTATGGCACATAATTCACGCATGACTGAATTAGAACGATAGAAAGTGGTGTTACCAAAATTCAATTTGCGCGCAGAAATTGCAAGTTTGGGCGAGGTTTTGGGGAGAGTTTTAAGAGTAGTAAACGTACTTATTTTGAAAAAGGACAGACACCGCATGAAAATTCATAATTTTATCTTTTATATGACACCTCATGATTAAAAAATAAATTATATATGCCAGAGAACGAATACAATGAAAACATGCTTGATTCCAGCCCAAATGAGTAACTTTCCTGATCTAGCCTGTTTCCTGATCCCCATGTTTGTGTAAATTCACTCATGCATCAAAGTCCATTGTCAGCTGCTAGTCAGGAAAGCTGAGCGACTTCTTACTCAACTTTGACTCATTCGGGCAGAAATCAGGCATGTTTTCATTGTACTCGTTCTCTGGCATAAATCATTTATTTTTTGAGCATGAGGTGTCATGTAAAAGATAAAAATATGAACTTTTATTTGGTGTTTGTCCTTTTTTAAAATAAGTACGTTTACAACTCTTAAAACTCACCCAAACTTCAAATTTATGCGTGCAAATTGAATATTGGTAACACCACTTTCCATTGTTCTAATTCAGTCATGCTTGAAGTATGTGCCATAAGTTGCACATCAAATGAAAGAAGAGACACAGAGCTTTCCAGGCATATATATATCATCAATTCAATTATTCATTTTGACAGAAAATTTCTGCCATGAAACCCGGTTTCGTTTTTTCTGGGACACGGTGTATAGCGCCTATCACGATTGATAATCATCTCTTAGCGCTTTACAATTATATCATTACCCCGGTCATCGACTACATTCTGCAATCAATCTAGCACACAAAGTGCACGTTTTCCACTCCCTGGGGAGCATTCCAGCCACGGGCAACCTTGTGGGCGCACACCATGCTAAGGAACTACGTTCCGTCCTTCCAGGATGAAAGCTCTGCAGTCAAATCTTAAGGTTGGTTGAAGCTTAACTTTATATGTTAGTATGATAACCCCAACCAATGAAAGTTTTATGTAACATGCAAATAATATTATATTGAAAATTGAAAAAAGGAATAACAATAATGAAATTGTGAAGCATTTCAACTGTACAAGTGTACATGGCAACATCAAAGTCTCCAATTATCATTTCCTTTACTTTTAAAATAAATATAAATGCATGCAGAATACCTATAAGGCCATTGCTATGTATCCATAGTTTTAATGAATAAAAACATGCTCAAATTTTTCAAAATCCCCAGAAACGCTAGACCAGACACTCCTTTAAAAGTACTTGGTTATTGTAAAATTGCTTATTATAAATGTCCATTAATATTCATGAATGTGTCTCAATGTTCCTTGCTTAAAACAAATTCATACAACATGCCCTAGTTATACTAGGAAAGCAGAATTAATGATATATTAGGTAATTTAGAAATCAGGACAATTTTATCAATTACTTTTTAAGATTAAACAGTGTCCAATATATGGATAAATTTATGTGTGTGCCTGTTGGTTGGTGGTTTATATCAGGATCTATTTTGAATTGATGGTTTAAAGTCGTCAGCTGAACGAAATTCCTCTGCAAGTTAGTACTCTACATTAACTTTAATTGACTACAGTTGACTACAGGAACCTGGTGAGTCCTGTAATAACTATTTATGGGGATTGCCAAATTGAATAGGGAACAGGTTAACCCATTGCCTACAGGAACCTGGTGAGTCATGTATTAACTCTATGGGAATTGTACAAATCTATATATATTATAGAATGGGTTAATCATTTCAGAAATGAAACTAAGAGTTCATTAAAATTTAATGATAATAACTAATATTATTTGTGAATAATATATTAATAGTTATGATGTGCTACAATTAAGCCCTAGTCATGACAATTTTTCCCAATTTACAATCACGCTGCAGTCAACTTGGGTTTGATTTAAAGACTTTTTTTTCCGCCAACGCATACTAACATTAGGAACCATCAACTATTAATGACTCATAAATCATCACATCATGTGAGAGTCATACTGTAGTTTGGCCACTTGATGATGAACAATAGCTACTTGATGTGGGGGGAATGTATCGCTGTATCACTGTATCAGCCAAGACAAGCTTATAAATTCTGCATTAAGATATTTGCAATGGGAGTTGAGTAGAACTATAGAAGCAATAATTTTCATTATTATTGATTATCAGTACTCATGACTCACACATCACATCATGTGAGAGTCATAGTTGCCACTTGATGATGGACAATAGCTACTTGATGTGGGGGGGGGGGGGAAATATCACTGTATCCCTGTATCAGCCAAGACATTATACTGTATACTTAAAAATTATGTTTTGTGTATTAACCTATTCCCTAGTAGATGTTGCGATCCCCATGAAGATTACAAAGGACCCACTAGGCTCCTGTAGACAATGGGTTAAGATATATTGGTAATATTACCTGCGTCACTGTCGTCTTGAGTGGATTGAAAAATAAAACAATTTTAACAATCCACATATTTTTTGTTTAACAATATTGTAATTGCGATTTTGACAGGTTTCACAACTTAATTTGCATCAGATTATGTAAACATTGCAAAAAATATCAAGTTTCATTTTAAACTGTTTTTTTTTTCAATTGTGACCGGCTATAGCAAAACCCTGCAAATTGGTCAATAATTGGCGAAGATATGATTGTTTCAATTTTACAATCACAAGTCTTTTACACACATTATGTGAACTTAAAATGCCCATTTCTTCAAAACATGAAGTACCGACAAGTGCAGGGTTTTGCTATAGCCGGTCACAATTTACTGTGCCCCCTCCCTCCATCCCAACCCATCTAGCCATGCCGCTAAATATATGGTTCAAACTAAAACCCCTTCTTAATTGGGAAAAATAAACCTCACCTCGATGTTACCCGAGCGACATGTGGATGAGAAATAGTAGGGGGTCAGGTCGTAAAACATGCGGCGAGCCTTAGGTCCCATTCTTAATCTAGCATCCGCAAAATCCTCACTCAGGTAGGTTACCATAACAACCGCACCTCCCTCATCACGCGAACAGCTGGGGCGACATGGAGTATCGGCGCGCGTTGTGTTTTTTGTTCACGGCCATGACGTCTTCTACCCGGGTAACAGGATGTCGTCCGGATGTCGTCTTGACGTTACCGCGCTATCACCCTGACCCGACTAGGGTGAATCTCACCCCGATGTCGTCCGGATGTCGTTCTGATGTACCGATTGGAGCTTCTTAATAGAAACGGTGTAGGATCTCATCCGGACAACATCAGGACGTCACCGCGACTATTTTTTTTTATTAAGAAGGGGTTTAACATTCAAAAACTTTCCCCGGGACCTCAACAGTACACCATTCTGAATAGAAGGTTTCTCAATTAATCTAATAGTTATTTCATGAGATCATCATGCAATTATCAAACTTTGCACTTAAATCTCCTCTAATCCCCCATTTCACTGAGTTAATTCAATTCAGCTTACCTTTAATAGCGGACTCTGGTTGTGCGACAGTTGTGCGTCTGTGTCAAATTTACTGGCCAGGCTGCCTATGGTCTGCAGGGCTGTGGCGTATTCCTTGTCGGCTTTCATTCGATGCTGGATAACTCGCTGAATCGAGGGAAATAACAAAATGGAACATTCAAAAGTGATGTTAAAATAAGAGAAAATCAAATGATTTTTACAACTGATCTGTGTCAAATTTACTGGCCAGGCTGCCTATCCTCTGTAGGGCTGTGGCATATTCCTTGTCGGCTTTCATTCGAAGCTGGATTACTCGCTGAATCAAGGAAAATAACAAATGGGACGTTTCAGAGAGGTACATCTATCTAACTCAAATTTACTATCCAGGCTGCCTTTTATAGTATGCTCTGCCAGGCTGTAGCCTATTCCTTGTCTGCTTTCATTCGATGTTGGATTACGCGCTGAATCAAGGAAAATAAGTTAATAAGACTTTTAAAGAGGTATTAAAATAAAATAATTAAGATGATTTTTACAACTATCTAACTCAAATTTACTGGCCAGGCTGCCTATGCTCTGTATTCCTTGTCGGCTTTCATTCGATGCAGGATAACTCGCTGAATAATAGAAAATAACAAATAGGACACTTTTAATTAGATATCAAAATAACATAAATTCAGAGTATTAGTACAATTATCAGTGTTAAACCTGCTAGCCATGCTGCTTAATGTTCTCTAGAGCTGTGGCGTACTCCTTGTCGGCTTTCATTCGATGCTCAAATTATTCGCTGAATTCAGAAGACATTTTAAAAGTGAAGGAAGAGATATCAATATAACAATAAAATAAATTCAGAGGATTAGTGCAATAATCTGTTTTAAACCCACTAGCCCAGCTGCCTTTGTTCCAGGGGGAAAAAATAAAACAATTTGTTCAGGGGCTAACTTTTCAAACTGGCCGGCATGGCTGCATGAAAATAACACTCTAAAATTTATTTTTTCATCTAACTCTATGCAAATTTATGGGGGCACCTTCATGATTTTGGGGGGCTCTTCTTGGCATTTCGGCAGCGAATTCGCCCTAAGCCCCCGTGTATTTTTTTCCCTGTCATGTTCTGTAGAGCTGTGGCTTATTCCTTGTCAGCTTGCAGTCAATACTGGATTACTCGCTTATAACAAAGAAGGTGACATTTGAAATGCAATTTTGACATTTGAAGTGCAAAAATATTGACTAAAAGCAGAATCAGTGTCAAAACTACTGCCCAAGTTTCCTATGTTTGTTTGAGGTGCGGTGGATTCCTTGTCAGCCTTCATTCAATGCTCGATAATAAATCATACAAATCATAGAAGAACTATTTATATTAAAATAAATTAAAATCAAATCAAAGGATTAGTAAAATTGTCTATATCAAAGCTGCTTTATGCTTTGAAGTGCTATATGGAGTATTCCTTGATGCTAATTTAAATGTTAAAAGTTCAAGAGTGAGCCTGGAATTCTAGGTAGACAGTGCCTAATTTCAGGCATTTGTCTCAAAACTGGCATCCCTATTCATCATGATCACCCAATATAATAAAAATCTCTCATTATCATATTATGATATTTGAATGTTTATACAAAGCTGCATAAATATTTTTTTTCTTCTGTCATCGTCCTTGAAGATTATATGTTTTAATTCTTTTACCATCCTGGTCATTCTAGAAAAAGTTCAACTCCACACACACTTCTGGATTATATCCAGCTCATTTAATGACAAAAGTGGGAAGGAAAGGAAGGTACATAATTGTCTCTGAGTCTTATAAACCCCACCTTTGCCAAACTAACGCAATAAAGGTCAAATTTCAAGTACAAACTTGTCATACTGAAACTATACCCAATAAATGTCACATTTCGGGTGGGTTCTATACTTTTGTGGCAGTCAAGGAAATTAAAAACAGGCATAGATTTATATTCTCTTCTTTCTTTCTTTCTTTTTTGGAGGGGTGGAGAAAGATTGATTGTGTTGTTGTCGTCATTGCTCTTGATGTGGGTTATTTTGCGATTTAGTCGTCATTGGCTACTGTCACCACCATCATAATATAATAATAAGTTTGATTTATATAGCGCCTATAAATATGATACAATATCATCTCTCAGCGCCTTACACTATTATTATAACTTAAAATAAATACTAAAATATTATAAAATAAAACTAATCCCTATGTTTGTGATCACATTATTACCTCCGCCAACGAAGTTGGAGGAGGTTATGTTTTTCGGTTATGATCGCAAGAAATTAACCTAACCAGGCTAGGCGCCGTGCGAAGCTCGAAAGAAGCTGTAAATGCGCATGCTGAAGTTAGCGCTACGAGCGCAGCATGCAGGGAGATTGAAGTTAGCCAATCAAAATTGGAGTGTTGGCGGAGGTATGCACTCTCTGAGTGCACTGTGTCTTGTTTTTTATGTATTTATATGTATTATTAATATATATAAACCATGATTATTCATAATTTTGCAAAAATTGGGTGCCTTTTCACATGTGCTCATGAACATTCAAAAAAAGATTTCTATTTTTAATGAGGATGCTCGCAGAAATTAGAAAACGGGTACAGTGTCTGAAAATGTTCACAAAATATTGACAAACATTAACTTTTATGCTTGTACAAAGCTAATGGCAAGTTGCTCATTGGTAAGGTCACAGAGTCCACAGTAAATTTGAATATCATTTCTTTACCTTTAAAGGGACTTAGTAACATTGTCCAAATCCTCAAAATAATCCGCATACCTTGTTGTATTCGTATTAACAATAAAATCATGGGACAGGTTTCGGTTTTTCAAATTTCCCTTTCGTTACAAAGATATGTACGATCGAAGTATTCAGATAAGAAAAACTCCGGGCGAGTTTTTCTTCTGTGTACAAAGTGAGTGCAGTGCGTTAGTGAATATCACTTTGCATTTTCGCTCATTACTTGGCCATGCAATGTCCATTTGACTTGAGATTTTCACACAATACCCTGTGGACATATGAGATAACAATAATATACATTGCATCAACCATTCATCACTTTTTGCACATGTCAACAAAGTTACTAGATCCCTTTAATATGCAATGCTAGAATTAACTATTCTGCAAGTAAAACCACGCACGACTTTCACATTCAAGTAGCCCCCAAACAGAGAAAAGCATGACAAATTATGTTATACATTGGGTTGCCCATTCGGGCCAGTGAAATCACGCAGAATTTTTAGTAAGCCCTGGGCAAGGTGGCCTGTGCAAATTAGGAGCATTGCTTTATATTAAATATGGTTCCAAATGATTTTCTTATAGATCGTGACTGATTTCTATTCAATTATTCATTGATTGCAGTTTGTATCCGTTTACCGGGGTAATAATATATAGGGTAAAGCGCTATGATACTAACAAACTGTCATGAATAGCACTATAAAGATAACCATTATTATTATTGATTGCTCATCCCATTCACAGTTTATTATTGCAATTTTAAAAAAGTCTATCAAATTTATAGGACGGACTTCCCCTCTAATTACTGTACCTTAAGTGCATCAAGTAGTCTTAGTTCTTGGTCGTTGAGTCTCAGTATTGCGTCATGGGCCGTCTTGCTCTGTAACTCTGATCCAAATCCCATCCGACTGGAATTTCTGGCCTGAGAAAAGGATATAAGAAGATATTACATTGTAAATATTGAATTATTATTATTATTATTATTGCGATATTAAGATCAAATATATATAATTCATAGGAACATCACTATTATCATAATTAGTAAACGAGTCAATTTGAAATATCAGATTATATTGTGTACACAATTTGCTTCAGTATAACCTTAAAATCATTGGAATATATATGGAACAGTTACCTTAATTTCTTTAAATAGTTATGCATTTTGTTTACTTTCTGACTAAAATGCAAGTAATACTTCTGCTCAATTTACTTTTAAAATATTTTAAAAAGCGATAACCCTAAATAGGAGAATTCCCAATATAGCTTACAATCAAGACCCCACCCTCAGTCCCGTCTAAATTAAAAGTATGAAATGTTATTTACACCTGACGTTATTTTTACTGACCTGATTTCTATCTTAATTTGAAATCAGTTTTTAAACTGAGGCAGACTACCGTATATGTATATATATACATTATATTATGAGTCATAAGCTGACTAGAGGTAAGAACATTTTAACTAATCAGCAATATTTAATCTTGAACCGTATATATAAAAACGTTTGGAGTGCCCCTGCACAAACGTGCACTGACAGTTCAGATGTCTCGGGCAGCAGAGACAACGATCTGCGTTTTTAATTACTGCAGTTGCCATGGCAACGCAAACAAAACACCTTGGTTCAGATATTCAAAAAGACTGAACTACAACAATAACAACATCTGCAAGCCTGTCCAAATTACTTCATATATCACCCAATTTCCTATCTCCCTATTGCTGTCTGAATGGTCCAGAGTCCCGTCCCGCTTTCAGACGTAAGAAATTTCATGTACATGAAGCAGTCTAATACGTTTTACTGACCCTAAAATATTTGTTTGACATGGCCTAACCATTTTCTGTAGATCGACATCATAGGAGGATACAATATACATTTGAGACACTATGAAAAGCATTAACAATATGATTACAGTAGTCTCTCCTTAATAGGGTAACATGTAAAGGGGTCTGGTTTGACCAAACAATTCTAATAAATATTTCTGAAGGAAATGTTCACCATCTCATCAGGTACACCTATTACAGTAACTCTTTCCTTATGGGAACCGGGTGGGCCATGTACAAAGTCTTTGGACATTTTATAATCTTGACGGGAACAGGTTACAGGGGTCAAAATAATATATGCCTTGCAAAAAAGCATTAATCTAGAACCAAATAAGTGCAGACTGCTGTATATGACTTTTGACAAAAAAACATTAAAACACTGTATTTTCCTTGTAGAGTCATACAAAGTTTGTATCATAACATAATAATAATAATAATAATAATAATAATGCATATATATATATATATATAGCGCATTTTCCATCTAAAATGTTCAAAAGCTCTCATTTGACACACTGTTTTTTAAAGCATGTGTGAATGAGGGGGCTGGACGGATATTTGCTAATTCGGCTCTCGGAAACAGGTAGTGATCTATAACTTCGCAGCAAATTTGCAACGCTCGTGCATCAGACGTCCATAATCATGGGTGTCTGGGGGGCGAACGATATCTTGCTCCGATCATGAATTCAAAACCCACTCATACTTCAGAGTTCAGACATCCATCAATATATATATATGTCAATTAAAAACAAACTTGTAACAGATTATAAAAAAGGAGATTCTGTTTTCTGAATAATCAATTTATTTCAGGTGTTTTTCTCTCATTTTAAATACTGTTCCATAATAATAGTAGTAGTAATAATAATAATAATAGTGATGATGATGATGATGATGATGATGATGATGATGATGACGATGACGATGACGATGACGATGGCGATGGCGATGGCGATGGCGATGGCGATGGCGATGGCGATGGCGATGACGATGACGATGACGATGACGATGACGATGATAATAATAATAACAAAAATAATAATAATAATATATCTCAGAAAAACATCTAAATATCTTTTTAACAAAAGGGAAATTTGAAAAACCGAAACCTGTCCCATGCTTTTATTGTTAATACGAATACAAGGTTTAAGGGAACTGCTAGAATTCCAATTAGATTTTGAGGATTTGGACAATGTTATTAAGTCCCTTTAAGAGCACCTGTATCCTGTAATTATATGGAGTTCTAGATCTATTTAAAAACAATTTCAGAGTGCTAAGTTTATGTACAAGCAAGCTAGAAAGTAGCCTCCCAAATAGTTTTTTTTAAAGGAAGTATTGCAATTCAAACAAAGTTTCAAGTGTGAACCTGCAAATTGTATTTTCCCTACCTCTTATAGGAAGAGGCGCTGGGAGTTTTCCTACTGTCCTCCATAAACTTAGTTTGACTTTTAGCCTTTATGAAAAGAAAAAAAACCTTATTTGACTTTTAGCCTTAATGAAAAGAAACAAAGACCTTATTTGACTTTTAGCCTTTATGAAAAGAAACAAAGACCTTATTTGACTTTTATCCTTTATGAAAAGAAACAAAGACCTTATTTTACTCTTAGCCTTAATGAAAAGAAACAAAAACCTTATTTGACTTTTAGCCTTTATGAAAATTAAAAACAAAATGTACTTATCAATCAAATAAAAAGCAATAACAACTCTTCACTTAGAACATTTTGTACTGGTCACTCAAAAGATGGGAATGACAAACAGATTATCAAATTAGTTTGTTAGCATTGATACTTTTTTTGTTTACTTATTCTTCCTTTATTAATAATTGTTTTAGTTAAAGGGATAGTTGAGTTCTGCTAAAGAGAGTACAGTTTTGGTCAAACTGAATTTTAGTAACCTTAACCTGCACCATTACATTACAAACTAATATTTATAACTCCACCATGCTCGAAAGGAATAACAAATTACAAATGACTTAGTAAAAAGCCTGTTATCATTAAAAAAGAGCAGTTAAAACTCAAGAGGGCGCTTTCTTAACATTCATCGGTTTCAACTATTTAAAATAAAATGTGATGTTTTGTTGAAATATTGATAAGAATAGAAAGAGAGATAATCAACAACTATGTACTTAAAAACCTCTTTTGTACATTTTTGAAAAGAGGAAGCATTTTTAACATTATTTTAATGGCTGGTTCAAAATTATAGAATAAATGTGGGGCCCCACAATTATTACAAAATGTTATGTTTATTGATATTTCAGTCATTTCTAAACCAAATTTGATCAAATAAAGTTTATTCTGTCATTAAAATTGTATGTTCTTTCGAATTTGACACTCAGTTTGTTATTATCTTACAAAAAAATATTTTATTTAACGCCCTCTATACCAAAACTCAACTATCCCATTAAATGCCTGGGACCATTGTCACCACTTGATTGGCCCTCTAGAGCTACAATAATGCTTTGATGGGCAACTGTTAACTTTCGCATCTAACATGAAGAAGAACAAAATCTGGCACTTGATGATTACAATACCGGCGCTAAAAGAGTTTAAAGGGATCTAGTAATTTTGTTGACATATGGGCAAAAAGGATGAATGGTTGATAAAAATGTGTATGTTTGTGATCTGATATGTCCACTGAGTAATGTGTGAACGAACATGTTAAATGGATGTTATATGGCCGAGTAATGAGCAATAATGCAACGTGATATTTGTGAACTCATTGCACTGACTTTGTACACAGTTATAACTTTCCAGTGGATAATTACAAATCTGACCACTTCAATCGTAAATATCTTTTAGCAAAAGGGAAATTTAAAAAACCGAAACCATGTTTCTATTGGTAATACAAACACAACTTTGTATGAGAGAACCACTAGAGTAATAAGTAAGTGTTGTGGATTTTGACAATGCTACTAGATCTCTTTAACTCCTAGAGTGCCAAGCTCGCATTTGTGTGAGTTACAATACACACAAATGCCATAGAGCATTACAATCCCTGGCACTTTAAAGGGATCTAGTAACTTTGTTGACAAGTGCAAAAAGTGATGAGTGATTATAAAAATGTGTATTGGTGTGATCTGATATGTCCACAAAGAAATGTGTGAAAATTTAATGTTAATTGGATTTTTTTTTTGCCGAGAAATGTGCAAAAATGCAGTGATATTCACTTACTCATTGCATTTACTTTGTACACGGCTTAAATTATCCCGTAGACAGTTTAACATCTGAACACTTCAATCGTAAATATCTTTTGAACAAAATGAAAATTTGAAAAACGAAAACCTATCCCATGCTTTTATTGTTAATAAATAATATTAATATGACAAGGTATGAGAGAACCACTAGAGTTCCAAGTAAGTTTTGAGGATTTGTTACTTAGTCCCTTTAAGTGTTAATGCAGTTTGTACTTGAAATACACTGAAAAGGAAACACAATGGGTCATACAAAATAACACACAGTTCACTAAACTTTTTTGTATATGTATCAAACTTTCTAAAGATATTGTAGCAGGGAGTTGAGTATTCATGTAATCATCTCTGTCTTTTGAATCATGTTCAAAACTTAAAAACACATTTCTAAACTGGGACTCACCCTCTTATATGCTGACTCAATTCCAAAGATTGCAACAGTGTTATACTATAGATCAACTCTTCAGTTCAATCTATGTCAAAAATCTCATGTCAAAAATTATTAAGAATATTAACAGCCCTCTATGTACCTGTGTTGATATTATTTTGAGTTGCTCTATATTAATAATAGATATGAGATCTAAATTTAAAATTAAAGGAGTTTTATGATCAATCAACTATGAAGAAATCAATCCATTTTCAATACAACTAGCTGCACAATTAAGGTAATTCGTAGTAAAAATGGATTAATAAATAATTAGTATTCAATCAAAATATGAAATCCAAGATGGCGGTAAACAATAAGCACAAACAGTGGGCCTCTTTCTGCTTTTGACTGCAAGTGATATTATACTCATGATTCACGACAGCAACGTGGGCTAGCTTCGAGCATAGATCCGCAATGTTCCCAATATACAATAAAACCTGTAACGCCTAAAGCCCGGCGCAGACAGAGCCGACTCGACCCGATCCGACTGGTTTTCAGTCAGGCTCGAGTCAGTTTCGCTCAGTCGGAGCGGATCCAACATGTTGAATCGGCCTCAAATAACCTCCTTGACTGGCAAAACCAGAGTCCTGAGGCAACGCATACTGAGATATTCAGGCTGAAAACCAGTCGGATCGGGTCGAGTCGGCTCTGTCTGCGCCGGGCTTAAGACACTCACCAGCTTATGCCAGCGCACTGCATTGCTAAAGGTACGCACTTCTCGCGTCAGCTGCTCGTGAACCGACGAGTGCGAATGCGTGTGTAATAAAGTCTTCCCGCTCATTTTCGTCGGCAGAAAGGTGCGTGTCGTCGATGGTTATATTCCGTTCTCCGTGCGGAGTTTATAATATATATCCAGTGTATTTGATCCAGTGGCAGAATTAGAAGAAGGGGAAGATATAGATCCCAAAAAGGCTCCTGCCATCACAAGTCAGATGACAAAAACAAACATGGCTTCCCACTAAGAACACTTTTCCCCCGAACCTTTGCTTTGGTTTAGTCACACTTTTTTGTTGAGTCTCTCCTCGGCCACGGCTGTTGGTGGGTGCTAAGGGGGAGCCTACGTGTTGCAGCAAGGTTTATTCCACTATATCCACGGGGGCAGCTGTCAGTGCTACGCTTCTGACTCACTTTGCCAAACAAACAAGCGCGGATCGAACCCTGCTCGCTCGTTGGAAATGGAAATGGAGACCGCTCAGACCCTGCAACGATACTGATAGGGGGTACGGTAGTTCCAACTCTTAAAACAAACATGAATCAATACGGCCTGAAAACTTCCCAACTTCGACTCGCATCAGCAAATCGTTTCAAAAGGATTACGATACGCCAAGCAACGTGATATTCCAGAAGTGTGATTCCTCGCGACCGTCCACGAATGGCTTCGCGTTTGACAGCTAGCTGTTGATTTGATTAGGGTGGTTGTTCCTCCGTTTAGTTTATTAAGTGAGCGAACGATCTTCTCGGCTCTCCCCCCTCTCCGTGAGATTGCTGCTCAGGTCCTGGTCTGCCCTTGTTCCTATGGTGGGGAAATGAGAAGTTTCCTGTGGCACAGCTCCTTACCTCATCGTGATTCATATGCCATGTCATTCAGCCGCTCAAACACACACACACACACACACACACAAACGTATTGCATACATACACAGACACACAATTGCATCAAGTACACACAAACATCCATATATCTTCTATTATTATTATAGATCTTATTATTACTATTATTATTATTATTATAACCCTAGACCTACACACACACAAACAAAATATATTGCACACATACACACACACACACACACAAACAGACAAACATACAAAAACACAAATATGCATTGAATATGTATTTAGATAGATACACACACACAACGCAAACACACTCACATGCACAAATGTATTGCATACATACATACACCTACACACAGACATCATATAATTGCATGAAGTACATACATCTTATAAGTCCACACACATACACACACACAAACACACACATATTAATCATACATGTAGAGTTTCAATTTTAAGTGATTTACGAAACATAATTTGAACTCTAGAGGCATTAGTTTGAAATCAATGTCCAAGCTACACTGTAAACTTTCCAATCAATTTGTTTCACCAAGTCCTACAGCCCTTACAAGGACAACAACATTGTTTGACCATGTACATTGTCAAAGTCATATTTTGACTAAAGAACCTGATACATGTTTCAATAAAAAGAAAAATTGTGTAAAAAGTCTGTAAACTGGACCCCTATCATTACATATGCATGCCCCCTCCCCCAGCCCAGGCCCCCTCCCCCAGCCCAGGCCCCCTCCCCCAGCTCAAGCCCCCTCCCTCAGCCCACGCCCCGCCTCCTTTAACCCCTTGTGTGCTACCAGCCCTGTTTGGCACAACATATGTCAATATACAATGACAGCAATGATTGGGGATTTTCTAATCCTGTTTAATCCTCTAAATGGTGTATAACTTGTGAGTCATCATCTTCAGGGCTTTCTTATAAATACATAGGGGAATTAAAATCCATTCCATTTGTTTGAAACAGCATTATAAAGTAGACTGTTCTTTATTCCCTTCATGTTATATTTTCACCTGGTATAACATTTGATTTCTGCTAGTATGATGTGCCACAACTATCAATGAATTGAACGCATGGAGTCTGACCTTGGAACACCACAAGACTTTTGTAATTTCACTTTTAACAAAATATTAACATCATGGGGACATTATTAAAGGGACTTAGTAACATTGTCCAAATCCTCAAAATACAATTTTAATTCTAGCGGTTCCATCATACCTTGTTATATTCGTATTAACAATAAAATCATGGGACCGGTTTCGGTTTTTCAAATTTCCCTTTCGTTACAAAGATATGTACGATTGAAGTATTCAGATAAGAAAAACTCGCCCGGAGTTAAACTCGCCCGGAGTTTTTCTTACCGTGTACAGCGAGTGCATTGAGTTAGTTTTCGCTCATTACTTGGCCATGCAATGTCCATTTGACTTGAAATTTTCACACAATACCCTGTGGACATATCAGATAACAACAATATACATTGCATCAACCCTTCATCACTTTTTGCACATGTCAACAAAGTTACTAGATCCCTTTAATGTTCAATTAACCCAGCCAGAGAAACTTCATGGAGTGGATGAAAAGATACTCCCCTCTAAGCAAATGGTAAACTTTCATATGTGCTCCTGAAGGAATCTAACCTTCCAATGTTTGATCTACATGTAATATAAATCAAAACAATGTATGTTTGTTAACTTAGACATATTACTCGCTTGGAGGATGATACAACTAGAGGGAGCTTTGTCAAAAGACCTGCCTTTCTATTGAACCCTATGTTATATAGTCCATGCATTAAATTTAAAAAATACTGGTATTAATTCATAAGTATACTTGTACAGTCCATGGGTAAATTAAGTCCACGAACGTAACCCATCCGGGGATCACCTACAGGAACCTGGTGGGCCCTGTTTTAACTGTACAATGTATACTTAGGGAAAAGGTTAAAGGGATAGTTGAGTTTTGGTATAGAGGGCGCTAAACAAAATACATTTTTTGTGAGATAATGAAAAACTGAGTCAAATTTGAAAGAGCATACAATTTTAATGACAGAATAAACTTTATTTGATCAAAATCGGTTCAGAAATGGCTGAAATATCAGGACTATAAACATAACCATTTGTAAGAATTGTGGGGCCCCACAATAATTCAGAATTTTGAACCAGTCTATATTTTATTTTTCTTTATGAAAGAGGTTTTTAGTTGTTGATTATCTCTCTACCTATTCACTATTTCAACAAAACATCACATGCACAAAATTGTTATTTAAAATGGTTGAAACCAATGAGTTTTTAGAGAGCGCCCTCTTGAGTTTTAACAGCTCTTTTTGAATGATAACAGGATTTTTACTTAGTCGTTTGTAATTTTGAATTCCTTTTGAGCATGGTGGAGTTATAACTATTAGTTTCTAGTGTTCTTGTGCAGGTTTTGGTTGCTAAAATTCAGTTTGACCAAAACTCAACTATCTCTTTGACGCATTATGTCAAATGGCACAACTGAAACCTGGGTTGCATTATACCTACTGTTGAGAGTTGTGGCATAACATTATTTAAAGTGATCCAATAACTTTCAAATGAAGAAAAAAAAATGCTTGTAGCTCCTATGAGTAATTTTTCATATTTTTCTACCAATTCATTTCCTTATTTGTAGTAAGTTATTTGAGTGTGAGCAATCATATCAGAGTCAAAGTCCACGATAAATTCAATGTCAAATTTTGTTCAGCCGTGCTGGCATGTCTTGTAGAAAATCAACAAACTGTACAGTTGAAAAATACAGACCTGTGTTATTTCCTTCTAAGTATATAACGCAAAAGATATATACATCTCTTCTGCTTAAACTAAGACAGCTAAATGTATGGGTCACAAAT
This sequence comes from Echinarachnius parma, assembly GCA_037951105.1. Taxonomy (NCBI): domain Eukaryota; kingdom Metazoa; phylum Echinodermata; class Echinoidea; order Clypeasteroida; family Echinarachniidae; genus Echinarachnius; species Echinarachnius parma. Next base: position 20,283 of record JBAMJV010003639.1, on the reverse strand, counting down.
CACAATCTGTGTTTAATAGTCTTGTTAACTATTTATCACATCTTTATTTAGAAAGACCAAATAAAAATGGTACTTTATCTCACAAATTGTAACATTTACAAGCAATTTAACAATTGTACACAAAATCCAGCTTACAGCAATATCAAGTTTCCCTCTGAAAGATATCTGCGGCAGGTCAAATTTTTATTCAGATTATTTAATATATAATATCAGTTTGTCTTCATGTTATGATTGCCATATTATGACACCGTTGTACCCCGGTATCCCGCGTTGTGTAGCGCCATCTTGCGTCCAACCGTACCGCAGCTATTGCGTTGTGCATGCAGTGCAGCGCGATTGTATGCACGCTATACCCACAGTACAGCCCTAAAAATTAAATAAATAATTAAACAAAATGGCCGATTTTCATCTGGTACCCCGGGGTACCGTTTATGTCATCATATTACAATGTACCCATTTAACCCATCTATAGTCTCTTTAATGTACCTCCAGAAGAAGCCCAACTTCCTTTGCTCATTTTCATTTTATTATTATTTAGAATAAATTACATATAGGTCTTTCCTATTTTATAGTTAGTGACTCTTCATTAAAGGGACTTAGTAACAATTTCCAAATCATCAAAATCCAATTGGAATTATAGCGGTTCCCTCATACCTTTTTGCTTTTGTATTAACGATAAAAGCATTGGACAGGTTTCGGTTTTTCAAATTTCCCTTTCGTTAAAAAGATATTTACGATTTAAGTGTTTAAATGTTAAATTATCCACTGGACCGCGAAAACCATGTACAAAGTGAGTGCAATGAGTTAGTGAATATCACTTTGCATTTTTGCTCATTACTCGGCCATATAACGTCCATTTAACTTGAAATTTTCACACAACACCCAGTGGACATCAGATAACAACAACATTGTATCAACCACTCATCACTTCTTGCACATTCAACAAAGTTACTAGATCCCTTTAATCTTGATAATAAAAGGCTGGCTGCATTTAAAGATGGTTCGGATTTGTAAATCAGATGCGCCGTACCATCTTACAAACGCCTTGCCCACGATGCCTACTTCAAAATGGTGAACCAGAGTGTAGCCAGGGCTTGACACTCGCACTGGCCTGCTGGCCCGGGGCCAGTGAAATTTCACTTAGGGCCAGCAAAAATGTATAAAAAGTCATATTTTGGTGGCCCGATCGGACAAGCAGATTTTCAACCCGACATTGACAAAATTAGAAAATGTTTTTGTTTTTTCCATGTCATGCTTCATCTATAATCACAGGTTTGATCAGGAAAGAGTGATATTTTTAATAGTAAAATGTTTACTCATTGAATACAATTTTTGGGCCAGTAAATTTTTCTTTCCGGCAACCACGAAAGGGGAAGAAATGATTTCACTGGACCGACCGGGCCACTGACAGAAAAGGTAAGTGTGGAGCCCTGGATCTTTACCCAAAGATAGATCCATATCAAATTTTGATTGTTAGCCTGCTACGGGTATGCAATGTACAGTAACTGTATGCAGATAGATCAGGGTCATTTCAACATGGTTCTCCTCTCTCCGAGAGGGGGCGCAATTTAGACCCCACTCCCAGGAAGTCATTCATCCATACTCATTTACAATATTCCTATCATCTCTTCAACACTAATACAAGTCTCCACACTATAACTTCTACTGGCAAGGTAGGGCAAGTAAACTCATGATTTTTTCAAAGTTTACTTGCCCAAACAGAAAGATTACTTCCCTGCTTACTTCTAGACAGGGTACATGTAGGAAATACACAAGGCTGAGGGCAATTTTGCCCCTTAATTTTCAAAATAGTCCCCTGAAATTACCATCCAGGGTATTATGTGAAATTGCCTGTGCATCATTTGTATCATATTTATAATATCCATCAGATTAAAAAAGTGGCCCCTGAAAAGAAAAATTAATTCCTTTCCTGCTTCTAGATGAAATGCACACATTAACCAATTTTATATTTTATCTTGTACATGTAGTTGAACATAAATGTTAGTTGCCCTATCCTTATATATGTGGTAAGTGGTAGGTCTACGTTGCAACAAAACTAGACCATTTATGAAATCCTCTATAATTATGTGTAGAGAAGGGTCACAACTTGTTTCCTCTGTCAAGAGAGGGGGGCGTTAGACTCCCCTCTACTAGGAAGTCATTCATCGCTCCTCATCAAACTATGAAATAGTAATAATCTCTTCAATATAAAATCTTAGTAGTAAATAGTGCCGAGTCAAACCGTAATATTGATATCCGGATATGGAGTAAAAACGGACGGATATCAGTTTTATCCGAAATGTAAAAAAAAGAGAAAAAAAGGGGTTTGATTTTTGATACTTCAACCATGGTTCAACCGTTGAACCATGGTTGAAGTATCAAAAATCAAAGCTCCATGTTTTGTTTTTTTTGTTTTTTTTGTCGTATACCAGTATCCGAGAATTTGAATTCGGTATCCGACCTTCATGGTCGGATACCGAACGGCTATCCGTTTGGACTCGGCACTAGTAGTAAAAGATGTACATTAGGTCTGTGGTGGTGCATTTGTGGTACTCGCAAGAAATGTTTTTGTTTTTTAAAATCATGAACAAAGGTTGAAATTGATTGTGAATTCCAGCATAAATGTCTATTAGCCTGCTCTACTTGTAGAGAAGGGTCATGTCATGTTTTGTCTGTCGAACAAACGCGGGGGCGTTAGACTCCTCTCTACTGGGAAGTCGTTCATCCCTACTCATTGAATTATGGATAGCCATAATCCCGGCCTTCAATATACATACATATTATAATCTAAATACATTCGACAATGGGATTATGTCATAAACTTTGTGGATGTGTTTTTTAGATTATGATGATGATACAGATGATTAAACAATCACAATTAAGTTATATGAAGGTTGCATGCATGGCTACGGATCGAGACCTTTTCATGAATCTTGGTAAATGTTGTTTCCATGGATCTAGCAAAACATGATTTAGAATGTTGTTATTTTTTGTAAACATATTTCATATTTCACCCACCCCCAGACAATCATGAATTAATCAAACAAAACATTCATGTTTATGACGGTTGTAAAAGATTAGTTTAAATATCCCTGTTTCATACAATGTAACTATGGAGAAACACTTGGTTGAACTTGAATAATACATTTATTCTTTTTTTTCTTTCTTTTTTTACATTCACCATAGAATATTCTCCATTCTCCATATATATGTAACCTGCTATAGCAACAACAACAAAATGGCACTTGTCGGTAAAAATTAAAATGTAGATTTTCATACCATTAGAAAGGCCTCATCACAAGCTTCATTTTAGTGTTTTGTTCTAACTAATAGGTCAATAATTGGCGAAGATATGATTGTTTCAATTTTACAATCATAGGTCTTTTACACACATTGTGTGAACTTAAAATACCCGTTTCTTCAAAACCTGAATTACCGCCAAGTGCCGGGTTTTGCTATAGCCGGTCACATATTATAGACTCCAACCTGAGTATTTATGTTCAACCAATCCTGAATGTTTTTAAGCCAAAAAGTAGCATTAGGAAAGTTACAGAAAGCAACTCTATAATTGACTATAAAACTAATTTATAATCAACATCGTTGAAATAGTGCAAAAGAGGGTTTATATGGTAAAATCTGGACCATATAACATGGTTAATCTATAGATGGTTATAAGCTTTTTTATTTCTAACATCTTATTGCTCAAATAGTCAATTTCAAAGCAGTTTTTTCCTATTTTTTTTAAACAATATTATATACAGATTAGTAATGACATATTATTGTACATGGTCAGTTATAGTTCAGAGAATAAACCTGTTTCCTTTGAGATTCTAAAATTCACATAGACTTTGTACAAAGCGGTCAAAGCCCACTTGGTTCCTGTAGGCAAAGGGTTAATTTTTGTATGTGTGGGGGGGGGGGGTTCCCCAATACTGCTATTTAGCTTGAAGTTGTTTTGAAATTTGAAAGCTGTCCAGAACATTTTGTGACACAATTTAGAGTCAGTTAGGGGAAAATTTAATAACCAAAGTATCCCTAGGTTCACATGATTTTGTTTGAACCTGTTAATACTGCGTCACTGCTGAGTAAATATTAAATGTTCATTTATGTAAATAACATATGAGGAAGCAAAATTTGATAAATTACAGGTCTTTCTACTTTCTAGTTTCTACTTCAGTTGCCACTCTCATTCACATCTAGCTAATATAGTCAATCATACATAATAATATCCTTTATTTAATAATTACACTAATGGCCTTAATTGTAAATGTTAAAATCATACACAAATTCATGAGCAGAGTCACACTTTACACTGAATTTCCACTAAGCTAGGCTTTGCACAACTTGCTCTCAATAAAATATTTTCCTTATTAATCATTTATACAAAACAGAACAAAAATAAACTCAAGGTAAATTTATGCATTGTTCTAACTAAACAACGATCATGCTTTCAAGGGTATTCAACTTCCGTAATTTGTAAAGGGATATTTGTTTTAAATGTTTGTTTGTTTGTTAAGTGCTATTTCATATTTTGTATAATTTATATCATTTTTAAATAAGGGCATTTCACATTTCCTGGTATATGCTCAAGGTAAATTTGATCCATTGTTTTCACTGAAATAACCTTCAGAAATGCATGCATTGAAAGATATGTTATGTTCTCTAAACTTGAAGGGAATATTAGTCTAAGTGAATTGTTATTGTCTGCTTGCTATTATTCTTTGGTCAATTTTTTTTTCAGTTAATCTGCCAATAAAATCCCAATTTTTATCTGGCCCAAATAATGTAATTTGCTTTATAAATACAAATATAAATACAGTTATTTTAATGTTATTAATCCGAATACCAGCCTAGAAACTGCTCTCTAGAGCCAGGCTTACACTTGTACACTGTGCATCATATCACACCACATGTGGTCACACGATACAAATGGATGTTGATAATGGTCATATATAATCCGCTACCTATCCTACATGTAGTATATAATTAACCCTTTGCCTACGGGGAACCTGGTGGGCTATGTACAAACTCTATGGGGATTTCAGATTTCAGAAAGGGAAAGGGTGATCAAAGAGGCATGGCCGTTGTCACTCATTATGCTTCATCTTATCAGCACAGGCAACCATACTGAGTCTCGTTACCTAGCAACGCTGGCCATTCAGTAAACAAAACTTGTCAATTGATCTTAAAGTTTGTCATCCACAGGTATACAACTCTGGCTATAAAAAAAAACACAGGTCCGTGAATCTTGTAGGACTGTGCATGAGACATTTTCTGTGCCAGTTTAATAGTTAAAGATTAGTTCACTAAAAGAAGATTTTAAGTTGACAGTATGATAAGTATGTGAACTTACCGCTTCATGACAATTTATTTTGTTGAGTGGATTCCCAGTATTTGCATGTTAAATGCCTACAAGTATAATTATCGTTGGTTGAGAAAGAAAGACCCCTAAGTCACTTTTGTACTCTAAAGATAATCATGTTTAAAATTTTGGGAGCCCTGTACTGTAGTTCTAAACCAATGTACATTGTAGCTCTCTTTATATTAAAAAAATAAGAATTAATTATTACTAGTATCTGAAAATTTGTTATCAATAAGAAAAAAATCTACAAGATGGTACACGCGTAACTCAATTAAATAAGACAAAAACTGACTTAATACCCTTATCACGCTCATCCAACGACATGGATTATTGTATAAATCTAAAAATCTACAAGATTATATTACAAGACCAATAAGGCCAAAAAAAAAGAAAAATATATTGGAGTAACGGGCAATCAAAAATTAGGGTAGGTCGGTAGGGATTTTTTTTTTTTTTTTTTTTTTCCGCACAAATACACAAAAACACACGTGCATAACACATCGCAATTGCAAATTTTATTTTAATTTATTTTTTTTATTTTTTTTATTTTTTTTATTTTTTATTTTTTTATAAAATTCAGAAAAAACCTCTAGGGTCGGCGTGCATTAGCGCCGGTATTTTTAGGGGCGGGCGGGTTACGCCAATCCAACATTTTATTTTTCATGGCCCGAGTCATATTTTGGTGACCAAATCGAGAAACTTGATTTTCAAAATTTGCAAAGACAGATGTTCAAGCAAATCTTTTACTTTCCATGTCAAAACTCATCCACATTTGCATTTTTGTTAATAAAAAAAGGGATGTGATTTTCAATAGTAGACACTTTACTCTTATGAAGCATTTTGTTATGGTCGCAATAATAAAGAATTGAACATTAAACATATTTTATCCAACATGGTTATCAGTGTAAAAATTTGTGTGAAGCCCTTGCTAATTTTAGTTGTGAAATGTTGATACCTCAACTCTAGTTGCTGAGAAACAAAGGAAAAATATTCACACAATGACTATGAAAGTGAATATTTACATCTACTGTAAAGCATGCAAGAATTCCCAATTAATGGTTGACAAAAACAAAATGAAACTGAAATTTAATGTGCAAACAATTGTCATGAGAATGACACTTCATGAATCACAAAAGAATAGTTTCAGCTGTTTTGACTTAGTATAATCAAGGTAGGAAATATATGGGGGCTGAGGGAAATTTTGCCCCCTTCTTTTCAAAATAGCCCCCCTGAAATCAGAAGGTAGCCCTTAAAATTACCATCTAGGGTATTATGTGCAAAATTTCTTGATATCCATGAGATTGGAAAAGTAGCCCCCTAAAATTACAAATTAATTCCTGCATTGCTTATAATGTTATACAATAAATGAAATTAATGATTGTGAAATTCAAGGTAACACGCACAATAACCTGGAAGGGAAAGTACAGACAGCCTAGTTAAATATTATTTAAACAATTATACAGTATATTCACTAAAATAAGAGGAAATAAATCAATCATTTTCCAGTGGGTTCCTTCCTTTTTGCTGTTTAAACCACAATGTAGTTTCACTTTCAAGGCAACTTCCTATAACTAAATCACTATTTCTGTGAGAATGTATAATTCATGTTCAATTAATACAGGTTTTAATGTGCAAAAAATATTATTGGTGTTATCAAATACCTTGTACAGAGTGACACTCTGTACAAGGTATTTGATAACACAAATAATATTTGAGAGAGTGGAGGAGGCATCTTAGCTCCCTCCTTCTCACACATGTACTCCTCAAGACCTCAACTCACATTCATCCATCTATAGATGCTGTCCCTCCCCTCAACAATAATAACAATAATATTCTTGATTTTATATATAGCGCTTAAATCACGATTGATAATCATCTCTAAGCGCTTAAAACATACACATGTATTATAAAATTTCACAAACAGACGACTAATCACATAACTTGTATAATGTTGGAGCCTGGAGGGAGGTCCCGTAGCAACCACCCAATCAGCGGCCTCCCCACCTCCCCCTGTCCCCCACAAACATGTACATACACATAAACACACACACATACAGACAGGGGGGAGGGGAGGTTGCATGGCATCTTATCCCTTCCTAATCACCCTTCTATATCTACTCCTCACCTCAGCCATCTCCCCTCGGGCCCCCACAAACCAGAAATAACATGTCAAATATATACACAAATAAATACACACACACAAACAGACAACTTCAGAATAAAATGTTTACCTTGTACAGAGTCAGAGGGAGGTTGCCTGGCATCTTATTCCCCCTTCTCAAACATCTCAATTCATCCTTCCACTCAGGTGCGCCTCTTCACACACGACACACACATACACATTTATTCTAAAAATACAATATTTATCACTAAAGACCCTTGTATGTAATAATAGATGAATTACCTTATAGAACGTGGGAGGGAGGTTGCACGGCATCTTATCTCCCTCGTCCTCCAGGTCCACCATGTAGAGCTGGTCCGAGTCTCCGTTCAGCTCCACCTCGTCTTCCTCTGGCTCCATGTACGTCTCCTCCCCATCCTCCATCACCTCCTCCTCCTCCTCCTCCTGCTCGTGATTAGTGTGCCTGCTCCCATGAGGGGGGACGTTCCTGTGAGGTAGGGCTGTATCACAGAGGGGTTAATAAGGGTAGAGTAAAGACAATATTTAGTCAACAAGGTTACAGTACTACTACTAACTACTACTACTACTACTATGCAGAATGTACACACATTTTCAAGATAACAAATGAATCTAGTTCATCCCCTCCCTTCTCCCCCCCCCCCCCCCCCCCCCCCCCATCACAGAGGGGTTAATAAGGGTAGAGTAAAGACAATATTTAGTCAACAAGGTTACAGTACTACTACTAACTACTACTACTACTACTATGCAGAATGTACACACATTTTCAAGATAACAAATGAATCTAGTTCATCCCCTCCCTTCTCCCCCCCCCCCCCCCTCCCTCCCCACCTCCTCCAGTCTGAGAGGTGTGTCTGCTCCCATGAAGGGGGACGTTCCTCTAAGGTAGGGCTGTATCACAGAGTTTAGGGTTAGGTCTTTATACGATAATACAAAACCATAAAGAATGTACAGTACATGTAGATATATACACAGCATGATAATAGAATACATTATATCCTACATGAATGAAATCCTGTTCAGTGATTGGTCTACATAGCGTCATGTGACCAAACATAGTAATGCCCATGGAGAAAAATGTGCTATGCGTGACGTCAATGATGGAATAGTAAATGCTATTCCATCATTGACGTCATATATAACGATTAATCAATGATTTTCATCGATATCAACACGATATACACAATATCAAATCGATATCAACACGATATACACAATACCAACGCGATATATCGGATCGGTATCGCTCCATAGACTTGTGTACTAAACGGATCGTCTGCGCTGCAAAATTAAACTTCGCGCCGCTGCAATATTTCTAAACAAACCACCAAAATGGCCGCCGCCGCCGCCGCCGCTGTTCGGTTTAACCTCATCGATGACGAGGATTTAGAGGATTTCATTGGCTCTACCGATAGCGAAAACACCAAAAAACAGATAAAATACGGACTTTCAATCTTCAAAGAATTCTGCTTGCTCACTAATGTGAATTTTGAGGAAATATCGACCATAGACATTGCTGATTTAGACAAGCTTCTTTCACGTTTTTACGCCGGGGCCCGCACTAAGAAAGGGGACGGATATTCGGCTAAATCGATGCATTGTATCAAGTTTGCTCTCCAACGACACTTTTTGTCAATCAAAGGTGTGGACATCAAAGGTAAGGACTTTCCTTTGTCTAATCGTGTGTTCAAGGCTACGATTGTGAAACTGAAATCAAGTGGAAAGGGTTACGTAAAGCATCATCCATCCATCAGCGATGCTGACATGACAGTCATTCAAGACAGTTTTGATCTTTCAAAACCAAGAGATCTGCAACGAAAGGTGTTTATGGATTGCATGATCTTCTTTGCTAACCGCGGTATGGAGAACTTACGAAACATGAAACCAGGAGATTTCATCCTACATGAGCAAGGGGAAAAAGAATTTGTCACTTTGAGGGACATGAGCACCAAAAATCATCGAGATGATAATGAAAAAAGTCAGGGCGGTCAGATGCATTCTGTCGCTGGAAGTTCACGATGCCCTGTGAAGAACTTGAAGAAGTATCTTCGGAAGTTGAATCCGCTGTGTGAGTACATGTGGCAGAAGCCCAAATGTAAAGTCAGTGATGCCGATGATGTGTGGTTCGACAATTCTCCTCTTGGAAAGAATACACTAGAATCTATGACAAAGAAGATATGTGAAGATGCTGGCTGCAGTCTGAAGTACACCAACCATAGTCTCAGAGCTACAAGCATCTCCATTTTGGACCATGCCGGCTATGCCTCGCGTCACATCATGACTGTCTCAGGACACAGATCAGAGACATCGATCAAAAATTACTCTCGCACTAGTGAGCAGCAGAAAGTAGATATGTCAAAAACCTTGTCTGCAAAACTGCATGCTTCTACTGTCGAAAATGCCAAGATCGACCAGCCGTCCACCTCAAGCTCGGCAGATGGTGCTGTTGGCAATGACAATGTTGGTAACACTAACATTAACAGAGAAGATATGATGACAGACAGTCAGGTCGAACGTGTATTAGAAGCTCAGAGACAGAGTCAGATCACTAGTCCTAGACCTAGATCTAGTCCCACTACAAGCAATAATATTACTCACATGAACCTTGTTTCTGAGAGTCGCCAACGGATTTTCCACTTTCATAGTGGATGCATTGTACACATGTACAACAAATAGTAACAATAACATTGACTTCATCATGTACATACGTTTTAAATACTTTTTAGTGTTCCATTGTTTGGTTTGACATTGTTTATTTGAAACTCATTGATTGAGACTTTGACTGTTCCGTTGACTTTCCAATTCGATTGACCGTGACGTCCGTTTAAAACTATTTATCGTGCCTGAGGCTAGCTGTGGACTCTACATTTTGGATATATCAAGTGACATTTATGGTAAGTAAACACATTTTGTATATATTAAAAAGATCGATAGAAGATATTAAAAAACAAATAGTCTTATAATTATAGTCGTATCATGCATTCATTCCAATATTACACGATAGTAAACATGTAAACGTATTACGTAAAGTGTGTTAATTATTCACGTTTGATGCGCGCGTTTTGAATTTGGGTGCGCATTAGTTGTTAATGCGCGTAACCATGAATGGAAAGATAGCGCAATACGCCCTTGCGCTATAACTATTGCGCAAAGGGGGTCAGTGTCACAAACAGAACATAGTGCAGTGGTGGTTTCATGATCAATGTTTTGTCTTTCTTTATATTTGTCTTTAATTTAATTGAAATCATTTATTTGTGCGATGATTATGATTATGCGAAGGATATAAAACAAATATATCATGCACTATTTCGAGCCACTAGTGAAATTATGGATTCCTCGGTGACAGGAAAAGCACTATGTTCTTCGGGTCTACGACCCTCAGAACATAGTGCTTTTCCTGTCACCTCGGAATCCATAATTTCAACTAGAGGCTCTCAGTGCATGGTATATTTGTTTACTAGTATACCCCCATCACCGCCTCTCCCTCCTTTTCCCCCTCCCCCTGTCTAAGAGTTGTGTCTGCTCCCGTGAGGGGGGACGTTCATGTGAGGCAGAGCTGTATCAAGGGGATTAGGGGAGAGTAAAGACAATGTTTACCTTTTAAAAGAGAATGACCAGTTACTTCTAAAGAGAATTCAGTATGTACACACATGAAGTCTGAAGATAATAAATGATGCTATTACAACACTTCCTCCTACACCCTCTACTCCTCCTCCTGCTCGTGAGAGGTGTGTGTTCTGCCTTTTCTCACAGAGGGTTTAGGGGTTAGGGCTAGTATAAAATCAATGTTTAGAGAATCATAGAGAATGTAGTATACTTGTACACACACTGTACACACCGACAAACAAACAAAAAATGTAATGACATAGTTATAATACCCCCTTCCTCCCCCACCCCCCCCCCCCCTCCCCCACATGGAGTCCTCACATTAGAGGTGTGTCCATTTCCATGAGCATTGATGTTCCTGTACTCGGGTATCACAGGGAGTTTTGGGGTAGAACAAAGACAATATTTAGAGAACAACATACATGTAGTGTCAAAATCCTCAAAACTTACTTGGAACTCTAGCGGTTCTCACATACCTCATTGTATTCGTATTACCAATAGAAGCATGGAACAGCTTTCAGTTTTTCTATATTTCTTTCTTTAGAAAGATATTTACGAATGAAGTGTTCAGATTTTCAATTATAAATAAAATAAATGCTGTAAGTACACCCCCTTGCCCTCACCCACTTTTGTCAGTTTGTCCAAATGTAGTTTCTGAATGCTTGTAAGAAAATGCCAAGTCTGTTACATACTCAACGAGACTGTTAAAATTAAAGTTCAAATAACCAATGATTTACTGATCAAAAGCTACAGAGTGAAGTTCTAGTGTAAAGTGCTAAAATTGCTACGTGGAGAGTATTGTTCAACAAAAATGAATTGTAAAATAATAAACCAGACGATTATAATTGAATGGTATCAAAAACAAACACATCAAGTAGATATGAACCAATCAAATACACATCTATCACATCAAAGTACAATACAATCCATATGAACCAATGAAATACAAATACAAATACTGAGATGTACAAATATAATTTATAAGTGACCTTATAAATGAAAACTGTGCAGTGCAATATGATATTGAAATGTAGATTTCTACAGTAAATAAAATACATGTGAAGCCAACAAATGATGATCCAAATGTTGACATAAAGTTTGTTAAAATGTGAAGTTGTGAACCACATAGTGATAAGTATACAGGCCTATATATCATATTATGTCATACTTCTTGATGGTTTCCATGGCGATGGTTTCCATGGCAATGGATAACATGAAGAAGGAAGTTAAATGGTACATTAAATTGAATGTATTCTCAGGTACATATTGATTGCAATGTTGAGCAATGAGTTGATCTTCCAACTACTGTTCGTTCGTTCATTCGTTCGTTCACTGGTTCACTCATTTGAGTCTCCGGTAGATTAATCTAGAATTAAAGTTCAAATCTTCATCTAAAGGAGTGGTTGCTACAACCGGCCATGTCAAAAGACACTTCAACTAACTGTAAGCTTCCTTCTTCAAAATAAATGAACTGGATAATAAAATATAGTGGGCTGTGATGTAGGAAAGTGAAATAAACAAATTAATACAAAAGGAGTTTTAGTGTAATTACATTTTGTGTAAGTGTGTGATATTTGCAGGGCTCCACACTAACCTCCTTAATTCCAAATTATGAAAGTGATCCATTAACTTTGTAAAATTCAATCAAAATCACTTGAAGCTTTCACACTTCTCTTGAACCTTGTTGTTTGGCTCATGGTAACAGAAGAATGAAATACATACACGTATGGTAAGTTTTGATTTTTCAAATGTCTCCCTAATTATGGAGATATTTAAGATTGAATTTGAAAGCGTCTGTGGATTTTAATTGCCCAAAGAGACAGTAGAGAAAACAGTTAGTGTGGAGCCTTGCTTTAATACTATGACACCTTTCTCTACAAAGTTTACACACTTATATGTATGAAAATACACCACATGTTTTAACTAACAACTGGAACATTTATAAGTGTCTTACCTTTATTTGCTGTTTCATGCAAGAAAATAAAACAAAACAAAATGTAATTTACACAATACACAAGTTTATAATTTTATTTTATTTTCATTATAAATTAAATTTAACACCCACCTTTTAGTTTGTATCTCTCCATTTGTGAAATAGGTAGATATCACCCATTTCTCAAAATGGATGCCCTTCAAATATATATTTGCATTTTGAGCAATATTTGTATGATTTTGTTTGCATTTCCTTATTCATGGGGAGAAACATGATCAGACTATTCAACAAGAAGCTTTTTAACATCTAGGGGACCTGAATACAATATTAACCTTTTGTGATGATGCAATGAACGCCATTGTAAAATGTCATGAGTGTTTGTTTGTTTGTTTTTTTTGGGGGGGGGGGGTTTTAAACTTTTTTGTAGGCGTATTTATCCAGGTTAGCCTCTTCAGTGCTCTTTTGGTCTGTTCTCCTGCATCTTATATATCATTTATAACTCGGCCATTGGATACACTTCCGCACTTTATTGTGCAGTCTCTCCACTCCCTGGGGAGCATTCCCGCAGGTGCTACTTTCTAGTGTACCCATGCTTTTACACTCCCTCATTCATGCCAAGTACCCATATTGCACCTGAGCGGGGAACAGCAATGTGGATAAAGTGCCTTGCCAACCTGGGTTTGAACCCGACTCCCATGTGTTTACAAGTTTGTTTGTTTTTAAAATACAACATTACTGAAATTGGATCCCACTATTAAAAATTAATGTTGATTTCTTGATTCAGAATGTCAAGGGTTTGAAATATGACATACATAAGCACTGATCGAACTTGGGGAAATGTTGTTTTAATTTGTATACAGTATAATATCATTTCAATGTCTATTGAATTATAAACATTAGTTTTCATATTAAAGAGTTCTAGCATTAAGTTTCCCCTGGGCCTGAACAATAAGTAGAAATATCTTCATTGTAATGGCTCACTTTAACTTTGATACTTGTAATACAAGGCTCCTATCCAGGTATTTGGGGGAAATCCCCAAATATTTTTCACATTTACAAACTTGTACAGTCATGAACAAGTTCATTTCCCATTTGTGCTAAAACCAGACCCCGCAAGCAACTTTGCAAACAATGGACTAAATATCTATAGACAACATTGTCTGCACGGATTTTGTAGTCATTGTGGGGGTAACATCAAAATGGGTGTTTCATTACCCCTTGCATTGTGAAATGTATAATTAGGTTGCGACATAAATGGGCACTTGCCCAATTATCTAGGGCAACCAGAATCTGTAGAATCTAGTTCAATGTCAAAAGTAGTTCTTCTTTTCTTTTTTTTTTGCCTTTTTTACAACGAACAGAAACTTTTTTGTATGAGGAAAGAAAGCGACCAAGCCATGGGGAATTGGGGTATTGAAAGTGGGTTTTTAAAGTGATTTAAAAAACTTAAACTTGAAATTTGTCCCTTTATAACATTAATGCAAACCATTATACCACATTTGAATTTAATTGGAGGACTGCAGCCCCCCTCCCCCCCCCCCCCCCCCCCACACCCATCTGTACACATTGAATGAATTAATCTCACCTGGTGGTAGTATACCGGAGGACCCATGCGACGTTGACTGTGAGCGGCTAGGCAGCGACGGTGGGAGGGCTTGGCCCGAGAACCCCATCCCGGCCCCGGGAACCAACGAGCTGGTTACTCCACGCCTCCCTCCATCCGCACCTCCCCTTTCCCTAGGGCTGGGCCTCGGGGTTACGCCCCCCACGGAGGACCCCGGTTTATTGCCTGGTGGCAAGGGAGGGGGTCCTCCCACCCCGCCACCCATGGGAAATCCAAGGGGGGATCCCAGTGCCCTCGAGGCATTGTTGTCCGCGGCAAACTTCTTGCGAAGCTCGTCAAACTTGTTTGCGCTCGCCATCACCGGTGCACTGCTTGGAGCATCCCACCATCGATGTGGTCGACACCTGGCTCCAGTGGCGCTAGCTCCAATCAATGAAATCTACTGATCTGTTCAAAATTCAAATATATACCGAAACAAAATGAACGAGGGTGGAGTAATATGTAAAATAATTCAGAAATGTTTTGGTAGGGTAGCTGAGGGATCTTTTACCCTTACTACCTACATCCTTCCAATGTTTTAATGAGACAACTTGATTCTGATAACATGCATTCTTCATTGCTTCCTAGACAGTGTATTTTCATGACCAGTCCTGACCAGATAAAGCATAAAGTGAGGTGATTTTGCCTGAGTACATGCGTTGGCTTTGTCCAAACATAGACCTGGGTCAAAGGACCGAAGATTGCCATTTTTTAAACTCTCAGGGGGGCTACACCCCCCCTCCCCCCCCCCCCCCCCCCCACCTTAGTTAAACAATAAATTATACTTGTATTCAAATCTATGTTCACATCAAGTTTCCCTTTTTAACACAGCAATATTTTGGGCATGCTTTGAGAATGCCATCTTTTAATTTATTGGAATTATGAAAATTACCCTTTAAAATATAGGTCAATAAAGTAACATTGCCCTAATCCTTAAAATCCAATTGGAATTCTAGCGGTTCCATCATGCCTTGTTATATTTGTATTAATAATAGAAGCATGGGACAAGTTTTTTTTTTTTTTTTTCCTTTTCGTTAAAAAGATATTTACGTTCAGATGTTAAACTATCCACTGGATAGTGCAAGTTACCTTGTACAAAGTAAGTGCAATGAGTTAGTGAATATCACTTTGCATTTTTGCTAATTTCTCGGCCATATAGCCCCACTTTTTCGTTTTAACCTCACAAGTAAACAAACGTGCATTTAGAATTATTTTGGGACTCAACTATGAATCATATAATCATGCCTTAGATGTGTGCAAAATACTGCAAATCTACATTGAAAAAACGTACATGTAGGGAGAAACTTTGTTTTGATTTTGCTATTAGTATCTAGACAAACACAAACTTTGTTCTTCATGGCTGCCAGATCAAAGAATTGTTAATTTCAATTTACGAAATGTCCAGAATTACACTCCATTACATTGTAAAACCAATCGATTTAAAAACAGTTCAATTCCTTACTTTGTTCATATCTTAAATGATTATTATTCATGAAATTGATTAACATGCAATCATGCATGTGTATTCTAATGTTTTATATATCGATACATTTACTTAAATCTATTCATTTATTGGTATATATAATTATAATTTCAATTTGGATGTTCACACGTGTACATGACTGTTGTAACTATTATCATGTATTTTACTTTGTAAATGAAAGTGGCAATTCAGCTCCGGCTGCAATAATGTCATTTTTTTAATAAAGCTTTATTGAATTTAATTGAATTGAATATAACGTCCATTTAACTTGAAATTTCCACACAATACCCAGTGGACATATCATAATAAAAAATTTAAACAGCTGAGTGTATTTACCATTCATCACTTTTTGAACATGCCAACAAAGTTACTACGTATCTATTAGATCCCTTTAAAACTACTTATTATCATACTGAATATACTATTAAATTTGTATTTTGACTTGAATATAACACAGATAATGATAGAATCAAAATCATATCAATTTTAATATTAAAGGGATAGTTGCAGTGTCCTCTTTACTAAAACTCAACTAACAATATAATAATGATGATAATAATAATAATAATAATAATAATGATAATAATAATAATAATAATAATAATAATGATGATGATAATGATAATGATAATGATAATGATAATGATAATGATAATGATAATGATAATGATAATAATAATGATAATGATAATGATAATGATAATGATGATAATCTGATAATAATAAACATAATAATATAATGAACACAATTACCATGCAAGAGAACAAGAAACAATAATTAATATGATGAGCTAAAAAGCCAGGACAATACTTTTAATTTCATTCAGCATTTGAGGGTAATATAACTAATAAATTAATAATCAATCACTGCACTTGACCACATCTACAAAGTAAATGGTTCACTCAGCACTTGACACTGACACAGATCTGACACTTTTTTGACAGCTTGAACTTTGATTTTGAAGTTGAAATCAAATTAAAACAATCAAAGTCAAACTAAATTGATAATAAAATGCTAAAAACTTGAGTAATGTAAACGTTCATATCCACGCTATTATTTCATTTTGCTCGATGAAATGGTAGCCTAAGACTTGAAAGAAAAAGTTGAAAAGAAGTAGAACGCAATATCAGTTGAAATAACAATAGGCCTAAGTCAAAACAGTTCAATTTTACACAAAATGTAGTTACTGTACTTACATCGAATTCGACGTACGGGACTAAAGTGCTTGGTATTTCTGGGCACTTCCTTCTTTTAAAATAATCTCTAAACACCAATTGCAAGGGCTTCCTATTCTCCAAAGATATGAAATAAACGAGAAAACTAACTGTTTTGAGGCACATTTGTAAAGAAAGTATTTTATTGTTCTGAATATTCTACTATAGCCTTAAATGTTTGTAGAGATCTAAGCTCCCCTAATCGAGTCCGAGTCGATATCCACAATGTTGTTAATGCTTTGCATGCAAGATCAAGAATCGGCCCGCCGCGCGCGGCGATCATTCCTGATCCATATACCGCCAGCGCAGCCCGCACCCTCGTTAGCTAGCTAGCGAGTGCTACCTGTTGATCGAAACCACCAATGAGAAATAAAAAGACTGTTATGGCGTAGCTCACCAGGAGAAAAGGGGGATCCGCTCCCGTGTGAATGTGAATTTATGCCCCTCTGCCTCACAAATGTTTAAATCTTCTTTACATCATTATCCCAACCCCCCCCCCCAAAAAAAACAAACAAACAAACAAACAAAACAAAACAAACAAACAAACAAACAAAAACATAATTCCATCAAACATTAACCTTCTACTTCTAGCCTTTAGCCTCTGCAATGGTGAGTTTTTGTTTATTTGTTTGTTTGTTTTGGTTCGTTTGTGTACTTGTTTTTTAATTTGTTTGTTTGTGTGGTTGTCTGCTCGTTTGTTACCAATATGTGTGTTTGTTAACTTGTTCATTTATTTGTTTGTTTGTTCGTTAATTTGTTTGTAGTTTTGTGTGTTTGTTTTGTTTTGTTTCAGATCACTCTGTTCGTTTGTTGATACAGGTATCATTATTTGTTTGTTTGTTCGTTGGTTAGCTTGTTTGTTTGTTTGTTTGTTTGTTTTGGGGTGTTTGTTTTTATTATGTTTTTTGTTTGTTTATTTGT
This sequence comes from Echinarachnius parma, assembly GCA_037951105.1. Taxonomy (NCBI): domain Eukaryota; kingdom Metazoa; phylum Echinodermata; class Echinoidea; order Clypeasteroida; family Echinarachniidae; genus Echinarachnius; species Echinarachnius parma. Next base: position 2,020 of record JBAMJV010003639.1, on the reverse strand, counting down.
TAGTGTTTGTCCGTTCGTTTGTTGCCGGTTTGTGTGTTGCTTTGCTTGCAGTTCAAGCATTTATTTGTTTGTTAGGTCGTTACGTAAATTTTTGCCTTTGTTTGTTTATTTGTTCACATACTATGTTTGTTTGACTTTGTTTATGTTTTAAGTTTTTTTTTATGTATTGTTTATTTGTCTTTTTTGCTTGTTTGTTTGTTTGTTTGTTTGTTTGTTATTATGTGTTTGTTTGTTTGTTTGTTTGTTTGATTGTGTGTTTCGTCTCAATTATTCCATCTCCGTAAATCATACCAAAATTATTATTAAAAAGTATACAAACTCCTCCAGGCACAAACAATACACCAGACTAAAAATTATTATTAATTTTCTCTCGATCGACCTCTTCACTAATTTACGCGGATCGCGGTTGTGAACCATAATCCCAATCAGGGGCGTAGACAACGGGGGGATGAGGGGGATGCATCCCCCCCACCTCACAAGGTGGGGGGGATGACGTGTACAATCATCCCCCCCAGGTTTTAGGAATGATATATTTTTTTCTGTATGTATCTGTATACGAGTGGGAAAGAAAACATTAGTTGTATGAGCTAAGACTTGTTAATTCTAACGTTAACAAAGTAATTTATACATCCATTTCAATTTTCGCTGCGCGCTTCGCGCGCGAACAGAATATCTCAGTTTGTTGTGTAACTTGCGTATGGTCTTGGGTGAGTTTTTTTCTGTATACCGGGCCACGTAGTTCCAGTGTAGGCTGGCATTGCTCTGGCTGCTTGTGTGACGTGCACCAAATTGCACCATTTCAAGTATATTATATAAATGCAAAATCTTCTCCGTGGGAGGGGGATACCCCCTCTGAAACCCTCCCTATTTGGCTCTGCCCCAGCCCTCGGTAGCTTCGCCCCTCGGGACTCATTCTTGGCAATAGGCTAAGTTGTTAGATCATACATAATGTGGCATATGGTGATGTTGGAACTGTGTATGACGCTAAATATAAATACAATATTTGTTTTTATGTTGGGGTGCATATTCATAAGTGTGCCAATTATATGTTTTCTTCGTGAAAATATATTTAAAATTTCTGGTCGATCAAATCATAACACGCTTTCCCAGATACAGTCAATGTTAAGCCCGAATTTCCTATCTAGGTAAGCACCAAATTGCACAATTTCAAGTCCAAAAATGCAAAATCTCCCTACCGTGGGAGGGGGGACACCCCCTCCCACACCCTCCCCCGCTCATTAATTTCGCTCCATGTGTTGGGGTGCATATTTATTAGTGTGTCAATTATTTGTTTTCTTCGTTAAAATTTATTTAAAATTTCTTGTCGATCAAATCATAACACGCTTTCCCAGATACAGTCAATTTTAAGCCCGAATTTCCTATCTAGGTAAGCACCAGATTGCACAATTTCAAGTCTAAAAATGCAAAAGCTCCCTACCGTGGGAGGGGGGACACCCCCCTCCCACTCAGTCACTTCGCTCCCTCGGGCTTGGTCGCTTCGCTCCTTGCAATGTCTCACTCTCACATCTGGCACTGTGAGTGAGGTTGGGCATGAGCCCCTACACACACAAAATCGTGAGCCCCCATAGGTTTTGCCCCCCCCCCCCCCAATCCAAAACTGCTTCCGGCCCGCCTGGTCACGACCATCTTAACATCCAACCCCCCCCCCCCCCCCCCCCCCCCCCCCCACTGAGCCACTTGGTCTCGAAATATTTCGGCAGGTGGTCTCGGCCGCGAACAATTAGGTCTTGGTCCGGTGAACGGCAAATCATCCCCCCCAGGTATAAGAACCTGTCTACGCCACTGATCCCAATTATGGCCATGTTTCGTGGAAAATATGAAGGTATTTTCCCATGTTTACCACTGACTTCCCCATCCCACCCACTCATTAACGTCAGAGGTGCATGGGGGCTAGGGGCTGCAACCCAGCCCCCCCCCCCCCCCCCCAAACAATATTCGGGCAAAATCACCTAATAACCTTATAATTGGTGATATTCCACTCAATTTTATTGGAGACAAG
>JBAMJV010003638.1:115000-217714 GCA_037951105.1 Echinarachnius parma | reverse complement strand
CGTGCGAATAATTACTTGGATCATAATCCGAGACGGACTTACGTGGAATATTATTGTTTTTTAAGGGCCCACAGTTATGGAATAACATCCCCACTGAATTTAAGTCTAGTCAATCTGTAAACATTTTAAAATATCAATATAAACAATACTTATTAGATAATTACAATGTGCAATAGAATTATCAGGCAACAGGACAATATTTGTGTTAATTTTTTATTTTAATGTATTTGTTTTGTATTAGTGTATAGTTATTATATTATGTAAGACTTTACAGGGGTTAGCTTTCATATTATAAGGAACCATACTCCTTTTTGCTAACCCCTAACACTGTCATATGAATGTATTTTATGTTTCTTTTTTTTGTATCTCTGTATGTTTGTATTTTATGCATTTGATGTATTTTATGACAAGTGTTGAATAAACTGAATTGAATTGAATTGAATATATGAATTTATTAATTTCTTACTATTATCATCCATATAATCGAGTGTTAAACGTTGTTTATATACGATTTCCTGCCAAATCCGGTGGGATTACGTGACCTTGTATCCGACAACACCTTTTCCCCGTAAACCTTGTTTACGAAAGAAATGTAGTTATATTGATGCAATAACAAGTGCCTTAATGATAGTGTCAAATTTTTAAGCGCAAACAATTTTAATGCCATAATAAACTTTATTTTGATCAAAATTGATTCAGAAACAGCTGAAAATGTTAATAAAATGGCGGATCCCACATTTATTCGATGGTTTAAGAAAAACAAAATGCTTATTAATAGACCTTTTAATGTGCAAAGGAGGTTTAGAAATAGTTTTTGATGATCCCTCTATTTGATCGTTATTTAACAAAAAAATCACATGCAGAACTTTGTATTACAAATGGTTGAAACCAATGCGTTTTAGAGAGCGCCCTCTTGTGTATTAACGGCTCTGTTTGAATGATAACAGGCTTTGTTTTACTTTAGTCATTTGTAATTAATTGTTATACCTTTCGAGCATGGTGAAGTTATAAGTATTCATTTGTAAATTATAATGTTATGGTGCATGTTTTGGTGACTAAAATGTAGTTTGACCCAAACTGTACTATCCCTTTTTTGTATTATTACTATTAGTAGTAAATGACTTTATAGCTTGCCGACTACACTCAAAAAAGAGAAGTGCTGTTTTTAGCACTTGGATGGCTACATTCAGCACCTTTTCGGTGCTCGCATAGGGACAGCACAGCCTGTGCTGGTTCGGCACTAGTATAAGTGCTAGTTAAGCACCACTTGAGGTGTTACCGAATTTGCACGTTTGGTGCTAAGAAGTCCACATTGTGAGTGATGAATAAAACCCATAGTGCTAAAATATAATACGGGGGGTGGGGGCTTTCGTTAACTCGGAACTTAATTTAGCTCATATTCATTTCGTGGTAAAAGAAGCAGGATAAAGATGTCCGATAGTAGGATTTGAACCGGGGATCCCACGCGTCCAAGTCAGACGCGATACCGACTGAGCTAACTCGCATCACGAGAAGCCGAACGCACTCTGCTCTAAGGATAATATCATACAGTCTCTATTGTTGCGAATTTAGCACATTGTGGTGCTGTTCTCACAGCACCAGTTTTCAGCACCGATCTTTTAGCACCTCGCAGACTTTTATTCACTACTTACACGTGTGGTGCTAAATTTGCTCCTCCAGGTGCACGATCGCGAGCAGCACTCGTTTTTTATCACCTTCATTTTTAGAGTGTATATCGATTTGTCTTTCTCTTTCTGATATCCGCTACAAAATTTCGTTACAATATTTTAAAAACTCAATAACGTGTAAAAACAATGTTTCGTGGCATCTTTCATTTGATTGAATTAACACACAAAATCGTCATGTATGACTTAGTTTGTATATAGTGTGAGTGAATTACTGTTCGTTCGATTATCCGTGTGTATCTGTGTATATGTATGTTTGTTTGTTTTTTAGTGTGAATGTGTGTCTATGTGTGTATGACGACTCGAAAACGGACAAAAATAAGATTTTAAACAGTCCAAATGACATCACTGCCAAATATCCCTAGCCGGACACTTATCCCTGTCACACAGCACAAACCAGCCTAGTTGCACATGTTCGGACCGCATGACAATTGTGTACAACAAAACATCATAAATGTTTGTTTCATGGTATTAAACTATAGTGACACCTGAGGTCACATGTAAACCTAATCAATCTTTTGACCATGTAGTATACATACTTATCAATGTCCTTATCCTATAGTACTAAATATTTAACATAGTCTACCCTAGTCAGAATGGTGGTAACAGTAACAGGTCGATAAGAAAATCAAAATCTGTGGTGCATTATGGCTCACAATAAATTTTAAAAAAACATTATAAAGTGTGTTGATATTAGTTATCTAGGCAATGTTACAGGCGAATGTGTCCCCCCCCCCCCCCTCAAGATAAATCAAACCACGCTACAGGGGCCAACACGGATGACCACGGATTGACGGTCCGGGGTCCTCCGGGGTACTCCGTGTTGTGTCCGGGATGTTCCGTGTTGCCTCCGGCGTGATCCGTGTTGGCTCCGGCGTGATCCTCGGGGCGCACCGGGGAAAATTAAACCTGCACAATTTTCACCCCGGACGTCCCCGGATGAAATCATTCCGTGTTGGTACCGTGTTGGCACCGTGGACGTCCATGTAGCCACCGGGAGCTCCGTGTTGAGACCGGCGTTCTCCGGGGACCAAAGTTCTATTGTTCAGCTCATCCGTGTTGACTCCGTGAATGTCCGTGTTGAATCCGTGAATATGAAGTCACCGTCTTCTCCTTCTGTCCGTTCCCTCTTCTCTGATTTCATGTTCTCGCAAGATGAGAGCTTCTTCAACAAGTATTTTTTATCTTCATGATGTTTACCAGCAGAAGCATATTTTGAAGATACTCTGGAGTATCTTCCATAGTTGCCCTATAAAGATGCAGAAAGTAACATTAACCCTTTTATCCAGTGTCTACAGAGACAACGCACAGTCAACATTCCGAATATGCCGGGAGAAAACCAATTGAATAGACACGTGCAATAGCAGTGCGCTCCGGGTTCACTCCGGCGACGTCCGTGTTGCTTCCGTGCTTATCCGTGTAGGCACCGTACTTCTCCGTGTTCACACCGGCGCTCGATTCGGGCTCTTCCGGGGCTCTCCGGGTGCACTCCGTGGTTCTCCGGCAAGGTCCCTATTGCTTCCTTGCTTATCCGTATATACACCGTACTTCACCGTGTTCGTACCGTACTTGGACCGTACTGACACCGGCACTCGATCCGTGATCATCCAAGTTGGCACCGTGAATGTGTGACAGAAGCTTACGCAACTGCGTTGTACACGTAAACATTTCCGTCTCTCATATTCTGTACCTCCTGGGGTGTTTCACAAAGATCTAAGTTGAACTTAACACTAAGTTGGACTTAAAACTTATGGAAAGCTGCTTGTAGCTTCGGAATTAAACATAATCAAAAACCCAAATGCGAATATTTATAACTTTTCAACAAAATTTCACATCAATAACTTGAAATATCTTTGCTAACAAAAAGGTTCATAATTCATTAAAATAATTGTAGGCCTGTTTAAAGAACTTGTTTACCAATTTTACAAAGAAACTAATGGATTTCCATAATAGTTAGGTCGAACTTAGAGTTAAGTTCAACTTTGACTCTTTGTGAAACACCCCCCTACTCTCGTATCAGTAAAAATCTTCCTCACCTATCTTTTTGTCCCTTCCTCCATTATCTTGAGCATTAATTTGATCCAGTTTCCTTTCTCCCGTCTATCCTTCTCTCTCCCTCTCTCTAATTATATCGAATTCCCATCTCATGTTCAAAGATGGGACATACATCATAATGCGGATATGTTGTGTGGGGTGGGGGTGGGGGGAAGAGGGAGGGGCGAATTGGCAGCTGGCTGCATACTGGCTGCATACTCCGTGCGGAGTTGCTAAATATACCGTAGTGACGTTATTTAGCGTAGTCTTGTGTAGTCTAGCGTAGTGGCTTCTGTAGTCTACCGTACTCAAGCGTAGTCAGACGTACCACTCCGTACCTGTCCGTGAGTGACCTGCATCGGCATTACCGAAGTCTAGCGTAGTCTAACGTAGTTTTTCGTACTTGAACGTACCTATCTATACTCATCTGTGGCTCATCGCCGTACCTACGTATTTAAACGTAGTTTAAATACGTTGAACGTACTTACACCACGTCTGACCCACATTAAATTACCTTACGGATTACTACGTCCACTACCGTAAGTATGACCGGCCCTTAAACAACAAGAGGAATTTGTTGATATCTCCGTTCCACTTTCGGAAAATCTCTGGATCCGCCCCAGTTCGTGTATTACCTTTAAATCGATCGATGTGTATTTGCCGAGGATCGAATAACAAATAACCGATTTTCTCATCTTACTTTTGAGAGAAAGAGGTGGGACGGTGCGAGGTAAAAGTGCATCAATCTTCAGATTAGAGGTGTTTTATTTGTCACCCCTCTTTTGCGTTTACAACAAACACACGAATTCATTGCATTCCTGAGAGATTTGGTCGATAAGCGTGAGTCCACACACGTTATACATTTATATGCCTGGTAACTATGCGAACGCATATATACATTATATTTAAGCAATATGTCGATTTAACATATATACAGTCAAACCTGTCTTAGTGGTCACCTGTCTATAGCAGCCAACCTGCCTATAGTGGCCACTAAACATGATCACCTGCAGAGAAAAACAATGGAACTAACTAGCCTATACAGGGTGGCCCCCAAAAAACGGAACGGGGCACTTCCCAACATAGTAACACAATATTTAATTTTATGTCCATCGGATAGGGTATTTCTTCCAATGAAAAACAATACCAAGAACAGTAATTTCGGTCGTGTAGTTTTTGTTTTAGGGCGCTCTGAGCGACACCATGTCAGACTCCCATTTGTGTCAATTTTTACCAAGTCAATGCGTGATAAATCGCACTTACTGCCCGTCATAGCACTGAACAACGAGCAATACGCGCGCTATTGTTAGTGTGCATTCAGCTGTGTGGCGATAGAATGGGCATGGTTGTTTGATGATATGACGGGCAGTAAGTGCGATTTATCAGGCACTGATTTGGTAAAAATTGACAAAAATGGGAACCTGACATGGTGTCACTCAGATCAGAGCGCCCTAAAACAAAAGCTACACGACCAAAATTAATGTTCTTGGTATCGTTTTTTATTGGAAAAAAAATACCCTATCCGATAGACATAATCATTTTGATACTATATTTTGGGAAGTGCCCCGTTCCGTTTTTTGGGGGCCACCCTGTATAGAGGTCACTTGTCTACAGGGGCCACTTTTCTTACTTCCTTTCGGTGGTCACTATACACAGGTTTGACTGTAGTTATGTTTATTGCAGGTGGGAACCTAGACCGCCGACACATTAGTCTCTGTTTAGGAGGTTGCTCAACTAAGACTCCCTCTAGCTCCACTGACCGCAGCTTCCGTTTTGTCAGATTTATAAACTAAAGCATACCCAATGTAGAGTCGGTTATATCTGGCTTGCAAAAACCCAGCTTTGTGCGGATTACCCCAAATGTTGAGTTTAGTGTAAACCCGACATGTACGAGCCGTAGTTCAGCACAGGGCGACACGAGTCTTGTGGCCGAACTTAATCCATCTGTTCACAACGCAAAATAGAACATCAGCATACGACAAATCGCTGTTATCGCGCGGTTATCGCACTTTTCCACCGAATTTTGATTCATAATTTACACGATTTATGACGCTGATTTCCATCATAGCGAAGCGTCTAAAGTTACGTACGATATACGTAGTGATAAATTGCCCCTAATAATTCAAAACCGTACCATTATTTATTTTTGCGTGAGACAGTTACGTCGACCACTCGTAATCTAAATAGTTATCTAATAATACAGTTATTCGAAGAATATTTATGTTTATTAACGTAAATTATCTATACAAATTGTTGGTTAACCATAGAAACACGCTAGAGTTGGAATAGCACATATGCTAGATTTAACATCGAAAACCTTAAGATTGAAAAATTGAGAAAAGTGTTCGTATTAAAACATTTAGTAACATTATGAAGAAACTCAAAATCCAATTGGAATTTATAGCAGTTCCCTCATACCTTGTTGTATTCGTATTAACAATAAAAGCATGGGACGAGTTTCGTTTTTTCAAATGTTTCTTTCGTTAAAAAGATATTTACGATTGAAGTGTTAAATTATCCACTGGACCGTCAAAACCTTGTACAAAGTGAATGCAATGAGCTAGTGAGTATCACTTTGCATTTTTTCTCATTACTCGGCCATATAACGTCCATTTTAACTTTAAGTTTTCACACAACACCCAGTGGACATCAGATAACAACAACATAAATTGTTTCAACCACTCATCACTTTTTGCACATGTTAACAAAACTACTTTAAGCTAAGATATAAAGATGGAAAGCTGATAATAAAGAGATGGGGAGAGGGAAGTTCGGGACGTTAACGAGTTAATATTATAGACGCTGGCATAATAGACATGGTACTACCATGACTGACAAGTGAAAAAGAGACGGGGGAAATGAGGGATAGATAAAGACGGGTGGGGTATAATAGATTTTAAAAAAAAATAGAGATGAATCAAGTGCATTTGTTTCTTTGTTTCTTTTTTCACCGAAATCGTTTGCATGCATTCATTTTTATCTCAAATGTGCGATTAATCCTACTAAACCGCCCAAAGCGAAATAAGACGTATTACTAGTTTTGACGATAGAGTAATTTCACATGCTGTAAACCATTTCTCAGAAATTCTCAAATATTGTGTCTTATAGATGAGAGTGATAATTATTTTACCCATCACTCCCGCGCTCGCTGTGAACTTTCGCTGGGACGTATATAAATTAGAAGTGATGTGGTGATCTGATCTAGTGGTCAGAGCTCGGCTCTTCGCACAAATCGGTCCGGGTTCGAACCTATGCTGTGTCTCTCGGAATGTGGTGATAAAGGGTTACCCCAAATGGAAATAATAATGATTGATAAAAAAAACAACGTAGAAATCGACTTACCACAAACTTTTCATCAAGTTTGGAGAAATTGGTATTGTCTGGTAACACATACAATTTTGGGCCAAACATTTTTTGAACAAAATATTTTTTTCTGAAAGAGATTAGTGTATACATGCACGCTCACCCAAACTACGTGTTTGTTTTGTTCGTTTTGTTCCCTTGTTCATATCTCTAGCCAAAGATAATGATTAGTTTTCCATGTAATTCTCAAGGACTATTTTGCAAACATAGAGTAGCATATAAAAAGTATAACGATAATTGTAATTCTCCCGTCCAAAGTCAGCAAGCTATGTATTGAACGGATACAATGTCATATTGATCTAAGGTATAATCTTCTCGAGACAATCACTTAAGATGACATTTGAGAAAGAAAACAAAAATCGTTTCATTGCCAAAAAACAACTGCATTTGTATTAATACCAATTGATATTTGTTTTCTTAAAGATGCGATTCGACATTTCCTTCCTAATATAGTTCCTTGATGAAATAAAATGTCAATCCAACGCCCGCCATGTTTAAAAACATTATTTACTGAAGCCTCAGTCATGTCAAGTCAGAGGTGTATAGTGTGATCGGACTGCGGGGGTGGGGTACGCACATTATTTGGGGCGTTTACATGATTGTATACCTTATGTGTTTCTATATTTCTAAAGGATTGCATTACCGCTACGTTTTGTACAACGCAAACCATGATTTATAGGATTCTAAACTAGAGTCAGTGGTGTAGCGTGATCAAACTGGGGGGCTGGGGGCACACATGATGTGTTTCTTTATTTTGTTAACAATTATCCACTTATGCTTTTGTATTGTTTTTGAAGACAAAACAACTGACGAATATCCAGTGTTTAATACAAATGAGTGTCAGTAATGCTCCTTCAGCTTACGATCCTAGTATAGCAGAATCTTCGTCGGGGCAAAACTAAATTAGGGGCAGGGGGGGGGGGGGGGGGGGAGGACGTGTGGGCAGGTACCCACTATCTTCTCTGTCGATCGTCGCTCCTAACCCACTTGTTTATCAAATTCAATTGTTTTGAACGAAGTTTTGAAAAACATTCGCTTCAATTTCTCCGAAGGTTCAACACCCTAATAAAGAGAGGATATGTACAATATTGATCATATTCCCAGACGGTTAAATATAATTGTTAGAGAACTCTAAAGCCCTCCGCACACAGAGCCGACTCGACCTGATCCGACTGGTTTTCAGCCTAATTAACTCAGTATGCGTTGCCTCAGGACTCCGGTTTTTCCAGTCAAGTGCCAGTCGGAGGTCATTCGAGGCCGATTCAACATGTTGGATCGGCTCCGAATGAGCGAAACTGACTCTAGCCTGACTGAAAACCAGTCGGATCGGGTCGAGTCGGCTCTGTCTGCAGAGGGCTTAAAGGGGCCCTGCAACCCAAATGCATGTTGACCTCTGTTCATCTATATTAGTGTACACATTCAATATTTGTAAACGGTTTGACCCAAATATGTTTTTTATATTTTTAAACATTTTATCATTTTGTCTTCATGTTGCTAAGCCCCACCTCCTAAAAAACCCTCCAGAGCAAATTCTATTGTTGACCTGCAGTGACATCATTTGTCAATCACTGGTCAGCTACCATGAGATTAACAAAAGATGAAAGTACAAAAAGAACATCCACACAAAAGCATGCCTTGCATACCTCCATGCAATAGCTTAGACAGTGCTTTTCTTCTGACATAGCAACAGCTATTGTAATTGAAGTTGTATGAGTTGGTATTCTATTCAACCGTGTGATGCTATTGTGATTAGGCTAATCTCTATGATGTCACTGCAGGTCAACAATAGCATTTGCTCTGGAGGTTTTTTTTAGGAGGTGGGGCTTAGCAACATGAAGACAAATAAATGATAAAATGTTTAAAAATATACAAAACATATTTGGGTCAAACCGTTTACAAATATTGAATGTGTACACTAATACAAATGAACAGAGGTCAACATGGATTTGGGTTGCAGGGCCCCTTTAAGATGTATAAGTCGTTTTTTTTAAACGTTCGTCTTAAAAACGGAGGCTTGTATGTTGCACAGGTCTAGAGAATCGGTCATTCATAATGTATAGCAAGTCATTCACTTTTTGTTTAAAGCGGTAGTTCAGTTTTGGTTTAGAGTGCGCTTCAAGCAATAACAGTGTTTGTGGGGTTATGTAAAGAAAAGTGTAAATTTTAAAAACCAAACAATTTTAATGACCGAATAATAATATTAATTCTGTCTTCAAGCGAGGCAAACGGCATTCATAGAACAATGTAGAAAAGGACATTTTAAACGCACTATTGGGCCGCATGCATGAATGTTGCCTACACATTTCAGTTCAAACTGTGCTTTGAAACGCAACTTTGCAGTTGAACACAACTGTCTATTGCATATTAAGGAGAACATAACACAACATTTGGTTTGATTTCAATTGCAACTTTGCACTATATAGCTCGTGGATAGAACGCAAACATGGCAAAATTGCATTTGACATATCAAACGCAACTTGTATGCAATGGATTCGTGTTTTTGAATTGAATTGTTTTGAAATGGTTTTATTGAACAAAATCTGATTAAAACAGCTTGGTAGCTGATACATATCAAATTTACAACATAATGTATACACAAATGTTGACAGCATTGAACATTGACATAATGTACAGTACAGACATTACAGAAAAAAGAACTAGTGAAGTACGTGTAAATATTATTGATGCATGAATTTAAATATCTACACGCAAAAGGGGCATTATACCATAAAACTAAAACAATTTAAAAATTATACCCGTGCAGGTACTAAATTATTGAGAAACGTACTGTGGGAGTACATGAAAAGTCAAATTATGAATAATTGTTATGCTAATATGTTTAAGTAAATCAAAGTTGAATTTGCAACATCATAATTAAATAAATCATATTGTAATTGTTCAAAATTATATGTATCAAAGTGTCCTAACATCAAAACATTACATTATAATTTTGAGTACAAACATATTATATAAAAATTTATATTATAATCAAGCGGTTTAAGTATAAAAATATAATATTCAAAATCAAGTATTATGATTATGTGTACTATACGAATAATTACATAAATTAACAATGTCTACTCTATAATGAATAATAACATGGACAAGCCCGTATAGCGAACGCACGCGGTCAATATTGCACGTAGCGTATTATGCGCGATTCCGCGTTGGCGATATCTATCCGCAACAGATCAACATATAATTTTGCAAATATATCAATTAGTAGGCGGTTTCTTGGCCAAATAGGTTTAAACGCAAAGTTGCGTTTGATTTGGGGGACTCACATCTCTTTATGTCACACCGCATGACCTTCATACGTGAAACCCTGCTATCCTATATAGTTTAAAGGGATAATACATATTTGGTCAAACATAATTTTAGTAATTAAAACTTGCAAAATTACAAACTAACAGTTAAAGATGAATAACAGTTTTGGGAAAGTTACAGAACACATTTATAATTGATCAATATTGTTGAATAAGTATCTAAAAAGGGCTTGTGTGGTAAAATCCGAAACTAACGATGCGTTAAATGCAGAAATATCGGAAGAAATCCAATACCCGCCCATGAAATGTATAAATCCACCGCCCGTTCGCACCTGTCCGCGCCGCTAGCGCTGGACTGGAGATATCGACAAGCTGGGGACTGTGGACAAGCCCGTATATAGCGAACGCACGCGGTCAATATTGCACGTAGCGTATGCGCGATTCCGCGTTGGCGATATCTATCCGCAACAGATCAACATATAATTTTGCAAATATATCAATTAGTAGGCGGTTTCTTGGCCAAATTTGTAAAATTGTATACTTTGTATAATTAGGGGGTGGGGCGTTTCCCACTACTGGCATTTCCCTTTATGTAGCGTTCACATTGGAGCGAATTTCCGCCGCAAATTTTCGCTGCGGGGGGGGGGGGGGGGGGGGGGCTACGCACCGAACGCACCCCCTGGCTACGGTCCTGATATCATTCACCAAACTTTAAAACCTGTTAGAGATTTAGTGATAAGAGATATCGGGAAGATTGTGGTGAGTGATGGATTTTATGTGTTGTTGTTGTTGTTGATGATGCAACACATATGGCAGTCACCAACACCCAATACAAAGTTCACTAATAGAAATAAGACAGTACAACGACTGAATAAAAGAATGTCCACACAAGTGATATAGAATTTGGATGACGTCATTATTGAAAGTAAAAACAAATGTCCGAAAGATGTATTGCACGGTGATTAATTAAAGTCCATGGTTATATAATTGAAAGTTCAGTTGGCCTGAATGAAATGCGCGTCCGCGGAAGAGATGAGAACCAGAGTTCGAGGAGATGATCGATGAAATGAAGAAACGCGAGTGCTGCATGCAGAGAAGATCGACGATGTCGAGAACAGCAAGAGTTCGAAGATGATGAAAGTGATGAACGCGAAGGCGCGTAGAAAGAAGTCGATATTCAATATTCAGTTCCATCGTTGAACAAGCACGTACGATGTGGCTGCGATGATCTCCGGCGTGTTGCCGTGGAGAGAAGCTAGCCTAAACGCTGTGCTATAAACGTGTCCGTTAGATAAAACACAAATCATGAAGAGCGAAGAAGCGATGAAGGTCCGAAGGGCTCGGTGGATGAGAAGGATGATGATGTCGAAGAAGACGAAGAAGAAATTGTGATAGTTTAACGCCCCATGTCGGTCGGCGGACTCTCCCTTGGTGTGTGGAAGAAATAGGCATGAATTGTAGCCCCGTAAATACAATTCATGGTGGGCATCATGAGTTTAATGGTAACTCATATGGGTGAAGAAGAAAGAGCTAAAATAGGTGTTGCTCGGATGAAAGCTAGTGTAGAGAGTGAGAAAGCATGGCTTGCATGTGCTAGAGTGCAGGCAGTAAAAAGCCACAAGGTCCAGTAGACAAAGAGATGTTTATCTCAGTGAAGTAAAACAAGACCAAGCTAGGCAGGAAATGACTTCATCTTAAATGTAAACAAGATGAGGTAAAGTTTCACTGGTACTGGTAGAAGATGAGATAACCCCTCCTTGGTGGAGTTGGTATATGAATCAGCAATGTACAGCGATCAGTGTTAGTCTAATATTCAGACTGTGATAGGTGAATAGAGTCACTACAGAGATAATGTTTTACTTTTGCAGGTACATTTATTATTAAACTCTTTTAAACTCTTATTTGTAAATAATTATATTGTTAAACCACACGAATACCATACGTTCCGGTTGGTAAATCTCAGAAGTTAATGATATTATAATATAATATAAATTATATAAACAATAATAAAATGCATTCGTAGTCAAACACTCTTGCTCAATTCCCCTTCTGTTAAAGGGATCTAGTACATGTAACTTGTTGGCAAGTGCAAAAAGTGATGTGTGATCATAAAATATGTATTGGAGTGATCTGATGTCCACAAAGTAATGTGTGAAATGTCACGTTAATTGGATGTTTTTTGGCTGAGATGTGAGCTAAAATGCAAAGTGATATTTAATAACTCATTGTAATTACTTTGTACACAGCATAAAATTGGCCCGTAGACAATTTGATATCTGAACACTTCAATCGTAAATATCTTTTGAACGAAATGGAAATTTGAGAAACCGAATTCTGTCCCGTGCTTTCATTGTTAATATGAACTATGATAACGTATGAGAAAATCACTAGAGTTCCAAGTATTAAGTTTTGAGGATTTGGACAATGTTACTGAGTCCCTTTAAGATGTACATTATGTCTGCGATCCCAAGCAAAACGTTTTACCAACAAAATCACCCCTTTGCCGTTTGAAGCAATCATTTCAGTACTATTATTGATACAATAAAACATATATACATATTTAGAAGGATCTGTTTAAATACTTTGTTTTATATGTGGCAACATTGTGACATGGTGTCCACGTTCTCTTGTAACATTATGCCCACCGCACACAGAGCCGACTGGTCTTCAGTCAGGCTAGAGTCGGTTTCACTCAGTCGTAGCCGATTCAACATGTTGAATCGGCCTCGAAAGATCTCGGACTGGCTCTTGACCGGCAAAACAGGATACTGAACTGAACCGACAGAAAACCAGCCGGATCGGCTCTGTGTGCGGACGGCTTTACATGTACAACGAATAAGAACGGTCTACCATGTGCCATGGATTATTAGTATCTTCTCACACAGTTTAAAGTTGTATTAATTATTGTCTTACTTTTATTATGCAAACAGAGCTATAGTAGTACAACGACCCGATAGCTGGGAGGGCCTTTTCTCCAGCGAGATCAGGTTCAACTCCGGCAGCGAGGTAACGCCACAACATCGACTGGTAATCATTTTACACTTTTGATCAAAATGTACTACTGTATAATTAACTACTTTTTTACAACTTATAAACTTACAACTATTCAGTTATTTGAATACTAACGATATGAGTTGTTCATTTTGCACAGCCTTAAAAAAGAGGAAAATACAGAATAAACTTTATAGCAACATGACAAACACAGATCAAATTCGTCTCCAACAAATCATTAATATTCTCTCCGAATATGTTTTACGCGATATTTACATACAATTTACATGTTTTCCTATAAGTGTAGGCGTCTTTTACTTGAGAAGTTTGATTTCAAAACCCTTTTGGCATTTGGGGAGTTGCTGCAGACCCTCTGGTGGCTCATTTCCGAAAAATATAAAAGCGATTGCCCCCTCCAATACGCCAGTGGTGGTCACTATACTCAGGTCTGACTCTTTATGATTTCGGTTCCATTTCCTGATCAAAATCATCTCTCGGTAGCGCTGATTTGGTACGATTCTGGAGCACTGGTCAAGCCATGCACCCCTCTCAGGCTGTGCGTCTGACCCGGCGGGAATCGGAAGTTGAACCGCTGGAAGAGGTTGGTGAAGAAGAGAAACGCTTCCATCCGAGCCAACTGAGCTCCAGGGCACTCGCGCGGACCTAGATAATGATATTAAAGTATTAAAATGTGTCGTGAACTTTGGAAATGCAACAGGAATACTTGTAGGCCTTTCCAGTCCCTTAGGTCAGTATATGCTGCACTAGTATATTCTTTTATGTATCGGATGACCAAACCATCGTATATATTGGCATATACTACTGAAAACTAACATATTTAAACTTTCCAGTACTGAACGGCATCAAAGCGTCGTCCTTCTCGCGAACCAGTTGATCGCGTCCATTGTCCACCTGTCAAGGGGCTGTTCTGTGTTTGAACGCCCGGGTACTTCCAGACACTCGGATCAGTGGTAGACTATTACATTGTTAAGTACTGAAGATCAGACGGTCATATCTATTGGCCTTCTATGACATGAGGCAAGTCAACGAGAGTGAGAAGTTTCAAGTATTCTTACCAACACTGAACGCCATCCAAGTGTCGCTCTTCTCGACAACATATTTACCAAGTTGACCGTGTTCATCGTCCACCTGTCAAGAAGCTGCTCTGGGTTAATATATCTTGGTCCTTCCAGGCTCTCGAATCAGTGGTACACTATTAGTCCTGGATGATCATTAGGAATACTGAAAACTTTAAATTGAACTTACCAAAACTGACTTTACGGCATCCAAGCGTTACTCCTCTCGACAACTCGTTGACCATGTCCATCGTCCACCAGCAATTGTGAGGGTAGAATACATCTGGGTTCTTCGAAACGTTCGTATCAGTGGTAAACTATTTACATACTGTACATGTTCAAGTAATGGATGAATACAAAGTCGTTGATATAGGCCTACTACTGGCATGAGTTGTCAATACTTTCAATATATTAAAGAAGACTGAGAAGTTTTAACTTACCAACACTGAATGGCATCCACGCGTCGCTCTTCTCGACAACCCGTTCCCCATGTCCACCGTCCACCAGGAATCGCTCAGGGTCAAAGACAGCCGGGTTCTTCCAGACGTTCGGGTCATGGTGCACGGCCCACAGATTGGGGATGACCATGGTTCCCTTCGGGATTACGTAATCCCCTAAGGAGACGGTGCGCGCGGCCATGTGAGGCAGCGCAGTTGACGCTACTGGTCGGATCCGCATGATCTCCGTCAAGGTCGCGTCGCAGTACGGAAGGGCGGGTCGATCGTCCATTGCTGGTTGCCTGCCTTGACCGACAACCGCGTCCAGTTCGCCCTGCACCTGTTGGAGATACCAACATTACAAACGCATTGAGCTAAAATTTCGCTCTCGTCTTTATGATATCATCAAGCTTAAGAAGAAAAAACACCTACATGATAATGATACTTATTATAGCAAACTGTATTATTTTCGTTTCGAGATCCTCGCGACTTGCCAAGTCAGTTCTAGAGGTAATTGTACAAGGAGGAAGGATGAGAGGTAACCAGAGGAAATGGTGGGATAAAAACAGTACAGATTTGACACGCCTAGAGCTGGGTAAAACTATGAGGAAAGCGAAAGACAGTGAAGGATGGAGGAAACAAGATGCAGAGCCACTGGTGGCGCCCAGTGGCGGCCAGTTTTGCTACAGGCTTGGAATAATTCCGTGGCTACGGGATATGTGAGGTGATGATAACCTACCTTTCTCTGTATATTTGGATGCATCGTCAGGTAGACAATAGCCCAAGACAGCGTTGTGGACGTTGTCTCCATGCCGGCTCCAAACAGATCAACCAGCACTCGCCAAAATTCATGCACCGGGTACATCCGGGAGATATCGTCCGCAAAGTACGCATCGACGAGGTCCCGGATGTTGTCTGCCTGGAAAGTGCTGCGATGGCTCTCGAGCTGTTCCACGGCGAATTTCTTCGCGCGAGCAACGCTCTCTCGGAACACCGAATACCTCTTGATGGGCAGATAAAAGAGACACGGGAATGCCACCGCGGGATCTGATCGCGGGATCGCGGTAAACATCTTCCGATATGATTCGACAATCTCCTGGATTGGAGCGTCGCCGTAGTCGTACCGCCTCCCCGTGACCAACTGGACGATGACGTTTCCCGTCGCTTTGCCTAAGATGTCATCGGGATTCATGGGTCGACCGCCGTGCTTCCTGATCACTTCGCAGAGTTCCCGAGCCTCAAGGTTGATCTGCGGTTCGAGGCTCTTCTTTCCCATGCCGAATGTCCGGAGGGTCGACATGCAGAACTTCCGCAGGTCGCTCCAACTCTGGCCGTTGCCAAATACGATAGACGCTATACGATCACGAGAGAGAGTTTGAGGGAGAATGGAATACTAGTAGATAGAGATGTTTTCAGATTAATGCACGCACTATTTCTTTTTTTATTGTGAATAATACTCAAAATGGGTGTTAAATACAACTCTTTGCACTTTTGTTTGTAAACAATTTAAACTATCTGTGGCATGGATTATATTCATTGGAAGCCAAAGATAGCTGAAAAGTGTACATTTTTTGAAGTCGATTTGTTCACTGCACAGATCAAATTGTTGTGACCAAGAGAGTGTGTCAAGATACCTCTAAGTATACAAGCTTAGTCCAGATGGAAAACGAAACGGAAAACGAATAAAATCGGCGCGAAGCTCGACTACTCCTCGATCCTCCCGATCGGTAGGTTACTTATCTTCATCACCATCAGCCCCTAATGTGCAATTATATGTATTGGTAGGAAATATCACTTTAATACAACAGCACCTGGCCCTATATTTATGAAACCTTGCTAGCTTAGTTCCTTACTAAGTGTATTTTAAACGCGCAGTTATTGAGCAACAATCATTTTTCCTAGTCCTCAACTAGGGTATAGCTGGGTAAGCTTTAGATACAAAACTAGAAGTCATGTAGGCATGGTATAGATGGGGTACTCTCACTTACAAGCCCCCATATAACACGTGTCCTACTTAATACGCCGTTTAGTCAAATTGGTAGTATAATTATTGGCATAAAATGCACATTTCTTACACAATTTTGTATTATGGCACGCATGCTTGCATTGTCTCAACAAAAAGAATGCCCGATGGTAGTATCCCAGTTCATATTGCGGTGAAGGTGGTATGGATGGGGGGGGGGGGGGGGGGGGGGGGGGTAGGCATGGTAGGCAAAAAAATTTACAAAAACAATAACACACACGGGTAAATATTTCATTCCGTGTGCCCCCAATCAGTCGGACCACGCTATTATACTGTTGTTAAATGGCGGTGGAGTGTATATAAAACAGTTGTTAGATTTGTTGTCGGGAAAATCACGGAATATTTCTACGTGAAGAAAATAAGTCCCTCGACTTCGTCTCGGGACTTATTTACTCTTCCCTCAATAGCATTTAAAATCCATTGGGATGTAATATTCCGTGATTTTCCCGACAACAAATCTAACAACTGTTTTATCATCTGACTTGACTTGCAGGGGTGTAATATTGCCATGGTATATCCAAAAATATAACACGGTAGCGGCATGTACTGTATTTACTAAGTCATGTGATAAACGCCTCTGGACACTGCATCAAAATACTTATTTCAAGAGAGTTCATACCATGGCAAATCGTGTATTTTTCAGTTAAAGGGGTAGTATTAGTTTTGGTAGAGAGGGCGCTGCAGATCACAATTTTTTTGTGAGGTAATGAAAAACTCCGATCTTATAATTATTTGGGGCCCAAATAATTAGATGATTTTTAGAAAAAAATAAAAAAATGCTTGCACTTTTTCAAAAATGTTCAAAAGCGTTTTTTAAATAGTTGTTGATGATCTCGCTATTTAATCATTATATCAATAAAACATCACATGCATAATTTTGTATGAAAAATGGTTCAAACTAATGCCTTTTTAAAAAGCGCCCTCTTGTGTTTCAATGGCTCTTTTTGAATGATAACAGGCTTTTTACTTAATAGTCGTTTGTAATTTTGTATACCTTTCGAGCATGGTGGAGTTATAACTATTAGTTTAAAATGTTACTGTGCAGGTTTTGGCTACTTAAGTTCAGCCTTACCAAAACTAAACTACCCCTTTAACAATCTGTTAATAGTACTCAACAACATATCTACATAGCTTCCCCTGTAATACAATACATGTCCCAAACGTCGCGTCCAGCGACATGCAACGCATACAATCATTGACATGTAAATTGTCGTTCGTTTTGAATAGCCTAAAGGTCCTTGATCTTATGACAAGTTTCACAAAAGGCAGATGTGAGGATTTCAGTAAATTGAAATGAGCAAAGACAATGGTCTTCATCGGGAATCGGACCCCCTTTAGAACGAAAACAAAACCAAAATCGGTATCGTATTCTTATAAAAAAATATCCCATCCTGCAAATCCAGTTATTGTATATATTATGTTAATCATAACTTGAGAGGTATGCCGTTCTGATTTTTTTTTTTCTTTTTCTTGGGGGGGGCCACCCCGTGTGCCGCAGTAGCGATAACCCCCCCCCCCCCCCCCCCCCCCCCCCACCTCCCCGCGCTAAGGAATACAGCGTCTACAATTACTGTCTCTTGATTCAGCGATGAACAGTTTATGGTGTCAACCTGAACTATGTTGGTCAATATCATCTGAAATTCGTACACCAACAATGGTTTGGTTAGTCTCTGACTCCCCATGCTAGTAGGAAATACAATAAAAAGGGGGGCAAATACATGCGTGCTGCATGCACCTCCAATACGGGTCTCGTCTCTAGTATAAAGTAAGCACACGTATTACCAATGGCCCCCACTCGTTGAAATTTCCTTCATTGCAATGGTTGTTTTTTCATGATAACCATGATACTCGTATAATGTATAAGCTAGTTTCCTCTCCGACAAATCTATAAACAGAGAATGGACCTTTATAAATCTTACCATCTTTGTTCGTCACGGGCAAGAAATTCTGACGATTTAATGTGTCGACACTCCTCTTGGAGAAGTCATCCGCCTGTTTCAGCAGCGCTTGCCTTACGGACGCACCGTCGTTGAGAACCACGAGTAGTTTCGGTCCTAACCTGACGCTGAAAACCGGTCCGTACTTCTGGGCCAGTTTAGCAAACTGCTCGTGCGTTGGCCCCGGACCAAAGCGGTAGCCCAGAAGTGGTAGACCCCATGGACCAGGCGGCAAGTTCTTGGGCCTGTGGATCAACCAGTGGCAGATGAGGAACGCAGTAGTGCCCAGAAGGAGGGAGACAAACACGGCAGAAAACATGTCGTCCGCGTCACTAGACCGAAGAAAAAAACCCAGTCTATTTCAAAGGTTGTCGCACTGAGACTGCATCTGGCTCCACTGACCGTGGTAGGAATCAGGAAGTCAGATTAAACAAAACAAAAAATAACTTCATACTCGATTATTTCTGACTACGTCTGATCCTGCTGCTATACTTATACAGTTTCCGAAACAAATACTTCAGAGAGTCGTGTAGATAACTTTTTGATTGACTCTATTAACTGATCGAAGCCCAAATTAAAAGTTATGTTGTCCAACATACAGACTGACATCAACGCCGTAAAATGATGAGTCACAACTAGGCAAACACACATCAGTTTGTTCGAAGGTTAAAGCTGCGTTTCCATTAAGTGCGAATTTCCGCCGCGAACATTCACACGGACCAAATCAGTGTTATTCATATATTATTCATATATATTATTAATATTACATGGCGAATATTCGCAAGCGAATTTTTTTAAACGATCCTCAGAGCGATTTTTTTCAATAATTCGCTGCGAAAAAAAAAAATCGCCGCGGAAATTCGCTCCAATGGAATCACAGCTTAAAGCTCACACCCAGGGCCAGTGGTGGGGAGTATTTTGGGGTTCAAACAGGCCCCCTTTGACGAAAAAATGACTGTTTTGATGGGGCCAAAGGGGGGATGTTCAAGCACCACCCTTTACCAGTTTTAGCGACGGACCGTGTATATTTCTATTTATATTATAGGCATTGTTGAACCAGTTGGACCATGGACCCGACCCACTTGCATGCTGTTCCTGTGTACGTGGCCATGCATGGTCGACCGGTCGACCACGATATACTTTTTATATGCGCGTTGATCCATTATTTGTGCATGAGGGTGAGGTCATATTAGCTTTGACATATATTATTTATACGAATCCAAAGTCTACAATTACAATATTCATACAAAAACGTTATAGTTCAATGATGCATGAATTGTAGTTATACGTGGTTAAAGGTACCGTTAAGTATTGGTATTTCCCGAAGTGCCCCCTGATATTTTTTTGTGAGATAATGAAAAACTGACTGTCAAATTTGAAAGAACGTACAATTTTAATGACAGAATAAACTTTATTTAATCAAAATCGGTTCAGAAACGGCTGAAATATCCATAAGTATAATTTGATTCAAAAGATTCTTCACCGGCAATCACCGGGGGATATTTAGACTTTAAAAAAAAAATAAATAAATAAAAAGCTTAAAGACTACTTGGAAACAAGTCTGAATAGGTTTTTAAAACGTCATTGATGATATCTCTATTGAATCATTATTCTGACAAAACATTAAATGCACAATTTTGTATGAAAAATTGCTAAAACGAATGATTTTTTTAAATAGCGCCGTCTTGAGTTGTAACGGCTCTTTTTGAATGATAACAAGGGTTTGACTTAGTCGTTTGTAATTGTGTATACTCTTCGAGCATGGTGAAATTATAACTATTACTTTGTACCGTAATGGTGCAGGTTTTGGTTACTAAAGTTCAGCCTTACCAAAACTGTAGTACCCCTTTAAGTTACAGGGCTGTTTTCATTTTTAAAAAAAGCAGCCGTTAACATAAGAGGGTGCCCTTCGGACACCTCAAGTTTCAACCATTTTTGTATCAACAAACGTGAACATGGTGAAGGCGATGTTTGGTTAAAATAATTATTAATAGAGAGATGATCAAAAACAATTTTAAAACCAGTTTTGGTTGATCTTCCAGAATGTGTAGCATGTTTAAATATTTGTTTAACTATTTAATACAAGTTGGTCCACCACATTTATTCCAATCTGTTATAACTATGGATATTTCAGCTGTTTCCGAACCGATTCCGATCAAATAAAGTTAATTATGTCATTAAAACAGTGTTGCGTACGAATGGATGAATTATTGAAAACAATGTATTTATCTAGCAGTTCAAATCAAAATATTCAATAAACAAAGCATCGATATTGTTTCAATTAAAACAGCTAACAAATAGCGTCAAAGTCTGGTTTAGGCAAGTCCTTTAAAACATTTTACATCTGAAAAATAACAACTTTGATTGTCATTGTAAATATTTACATCTGCATGTATTTTGTTGAATTTCTTGCAATGGGTTTTCTGCTATAATTAGATTGCATTATTTGAGTCCTGTATCGCTATGAACTGTACATTTGTCACCAACTTGAGTTTCGTTGTGGTTAATGGACTGTTTGACTGCAATTTGAGATGACTGCAAAAGGAGGAGACTAAAACCAACGAATAATTGCCAAGTATAAAGATGTTACCACGCTTGGCAATTAAATTAGGCCACCTTTTGCATAATTTACCCTATCATCTAAATATATTATAAGTGCATTGCATTAAAGGTGCACCTGTAAAGTGTCAGAAGTTTCATTGAAAAAGAACACTGCTTTCCTGGTTAAAAAAGCGAATATTTGCGTCAGCTTTTACAACGAATTACTGTATGACGTCTATGAGGTTTATGACCGTTCATTAACGCTTTTTGAGCTGAATGATTATCAATGATAATTATCTTCAGACTAAAGGGACATTTAGACAAATCTAACCGTATTTTATTCTTCTCTTACCATAAGCTAAACAACACGGTATAAGAGAAACGAGGAAGCTCCAAGTAATTTTCGTGGAGTTAGACACTTTACAGGCCTCCCTAGGTTGGCTGACAAGAAAACTACCTAACAATTGTGTTTTACTGTATCTAAAGTAGATTGTCATGAAGATTACTAATACAAACATATTTTCCGCGTCGGAAAACCCAGTAAAATAAAAAAATCAACTTTTAAATTCACTTTAGTAATCCCCGTAAAAAAATTGAGTCCGGGCGAAGAAAAATGACGTCATATTTGTGACGTCACATGCAGGCAATCGCTGCAGTATAGCTCGGTCATAGACGTACACGCTGAGTGAAATACTCACGTTGACAGAGAGACATTATTTCGATTTTTGTCAATATTTGCAAACATTTGTTAAAGTTTATATCATGGACGATCTACACTCAGATGTGTTGCTGCAAGCTGCTATAATTCATTTCTTAGGAATTTTCAGTTAAGCCTCAATTTACAAGCAAATACGAGTTTGTTTTACAACCAAATCATAGGCTCTGCATGTAAACCATGCACATTCCTCTGTGTTGCGGTCTGCTTGTGTGCGCACATTCCCGGTCCACTATAAATTACTTTTTGAGCAGTATGGAACGCCGATGCGAGAACAAGCAAAAAAGTTGCATGAAATTTACCTTTCTTGCCCAACTTAAGGATTTCTTTGAAAAAAAGACTGTGGTATATGAATATAGGCACATATCTAAAGCTATAAACCTGAATCAAAGCCGGGATTTCACCATACCTTTAAGCAAGACCAGGAGACTGGTTACCCGCTCCCTTTAAATTAAATAATATCTTGCTGTGGGGAACATGAATGACGCGTATCGATCGGTTCCGAACGGTACACTCGGGACATTCAAGTTCAAGTTCGTTTATTCATTTCAATCTTAAAAACACAAAGTATATTATACATGTATCATTCATATAGATAAAGCATTGAAATAGGGAGACTACAAAAAAGTTATAAACTTGTAGGCAGTAGCCCCCTTTAACATATTTAGTAAAGCGTTGTACACATTTGATACAAATACAATCATAAGAAAATCATATAACATACAAACAAACAAAAATAACAAAAAAAAATAACTAAAATATACGATCGGACCACCAGAACAGGTGATTCGATTAGACATGCTGAATACTTATACACATCTCCCTCCTCGTATATTATCATGAATTATCAATACGAAACATAAGGGGGACATTTTGTGACAAGATACATAAGGTGTCATGAATTAACAATACGAAACATAAGGGGGACATTTTGTGACAAGATACATAAGGTGTCTGTGCCCCCCCCCCCCCCAACAACAACAAAAAAATCATTCGCGTGTCCCCTAAATATGTCAGACCACGCCACTGTCTATTATAATTTTATGGTCATGAACCTGAACGTATTTATGGGTCGAAGAAATTATGTTAGGGTTCTCTACACTTCTGGTCTATATAATGTATCAACCTATAGGCCTACGTGTGTCACGTGACTCGATACGTACTTCGACCTCATTATCTTCAGGTAGTAGCCTATACGTACTATACAGGGTGGCCCAGAAATAACGGAACGGGGTGCTTGCTATAATGAAGACACATGATGCCCGTCATATCAACTAGTAACGTTCAATGCGTGCGCCATTGTTGGTACCCATTCTTCTCTATACACAGCTGAACGCACACTCACAATGGCGCACGGTTGATCGTTACTCGATGCAGTATGGCGGGCATCATGAGTCTTTAGTATGGCAAGTACCCCGTTCCGTTATTTGTGGGCCACCCTGTATAGGCACCTTGAGAGGCTAAATTGTTCAGAAAACGCGATGCATATACAAATGGAATTGATGCACCATTTCAAGAGTTAAGAATGATATTCGTTAATAATTGTAATTGTTGGCCATTTTGGTCTATATATCAACATAATGATATAGGCCTACGTGTGTCACGTGACTCGATACGTACCTCGACCTCATTATCCTCGGGTAGTATACGTACAAATAGGCAAATTGAGAGGCTAAATTGTTCAGAAAAAAAAACAATGCATACAAATGGAATTGATGCACCATTTCAAGAGTAAAGCATTGTAATTATTTAAGTAGTTTGCGAATAATGTCTAATTCGTGTTATGTCTATAAACCATTATGATTGCCAAATTAAATTCCAAGTTTCCACTTACATGCTTAACACAGTTGTTTCTACAAGCTCAGCTTTTACCCCACCCCCACCCTGTGCATATTCAATGTCCAGAAAGATGTTAAAGGTTCCCTGAAATCCAAATGCAAGTTGACTTCAACTAGTGTGTAATAGTGTATATACATCAATTATTTGTTTAACTATTTTACCTACATATCGTTTGTATATTTTAAAACATTTTAGCAATTCTTTTCTTCAGTTTGCCATGGTCCATCTCTAAAAAAAAAAATATCCAGAGTAAATACCCTTTGTGACATCATCTCTCAATTACTGGTCAACTGAACAAGTGAACAAAAGACATACTTACAAAAGAACATGCTCACAATAACATGCACTGCATGTTTCCATACAAAAGCTTATCAGTGCCTTTCTTGTCCTTATCGTGGTTGAACTTATCTGACATAGCAACTGCTATTTAACTTGAAAGTGTGTCAGTTAGAATAGTATTCAAACATGTGATGCTATTGTGAGCAAGCCTTCACCCTGGGATAAGTTGTATTCCACCCTGCCTGTATTGTTCATCTTTTCAGTAATTGAGTACTGATTGAGAGATGATGTCACAAGGGTTTTTTTTACTCTGGAGAGGTGTTTTTTAGAGATGGGCCTCGGTAAACTGAAGAAAAGAATTGCTAAAATGTTTTAAATTATACAAAACATATGTAGGTCAAATAGTTAACAAATAATTGATGTATACACTATTACACACTAATTGAAGGCAACTTGCATTTAGATTTCAGGGAACCTTTAACATTAGTTTGAAGTCAAGCGCTTACCAAATCTATCCGCTTTTTGTATAATGTACATTAGGGTCACATCAATACTAATTATCTAGTGTATGAGTATTGTGAAGAGAGCCGGTCATATAGCAAAGCGTCAATGTATTACTCTCATTCGGCGCTATAAAGAGCACAATTTTCGCATATTGTTTGTCCATGATTACAGAGCAGATAGGACGATGACATTATAATGTTCATTGTTGGCAAATCAGGTCATAGCATCATCATCATCTTCATCCTCCTCTAGTTAGTCTCCTCCTCCTCCAATACAGTCTAACGCCCCAACGAGAGAATGAGAGATCCGGGCCCGATTTATCACCAGTGGCTTAACTTGAGACCAGCCTAAAAATACAAA
The DNA here is from genome assembly GCA_037951105.1 of Echinarachnius parma. Lineage (NCBI taxonomy): Eukaryota > Metazoa > Echinodermata > Echinoidea > Clypeasteroida > Echinarachniidae > Echinarachnius > Echinarachnius parma. The sequence goes on along the minus strand of JBAMJV010003638.1, from coordinate 192,664 downwards.
GACTACCTGTAACCAGTTAAACCATATTCGAATGGTTTCCTTTCATTATCCAGTCAATCCCTTGAGTTCTGATTATAGACATCAGGACAATGGGCCCTTTGAAATTCAGTCATAGTATAGTCTGTCATCAGCCAAATTGCGTCCTGGATCATCCTGGACATTTTATTGCTGGTGACCTGTTATACTATGACTGAATTTCAAAGGAATGAAAGGAAACCATTAGAATATATCCGAGGACCATAGCAACAAGACAATAAGTCTGCGGGTGCAAAGTGTTACCGGTACTCTTTGTCTGTTTAGGCCAGGCACAAGTTGAGCCACTGATGAGAATTCGGGCCAATGTGTTCGATTGCTTTGCACGTGAACGTGAATTACTTGTATTTATTCATTCACCTTGCGGTGGGGATAATTTGATAATGGAAACTCGCCTAATAATGTGTGTACCTGTATTAATCCATGATGCGATATCCATGCTTCTATTAAGTATTAGCTCAAGCTCATCCCGTATACAGGTATAAGGGGTCAATAAACACATGACCCCTTTTTAACATGTTTAAGTTTGTAACCAATCATAGTGTTTTCCATCCAAATTTGGGAAGTTCCCTCTCAGAGTAATGTGTATACCTTTAGCATGATTATGACGGTATAATCATATTAAAGTGAATCATAAGTCACTTACCAGCTACATGTATACGTTTTCCATGTTGGATAATTTGACATACAAATTTGATGACGGGATGGGTCTACTTACTGCTTACTTTGTCAACATGTGCATCAACTGACGAAGGGTAGAAGGGTAAATACAATGGGCGGTATTCTACTAAATTTATCAACTTAGGCTAGACTAAATGGACATAAAATACCACTAACCAGTACAAACCTTTCCATCCCAGTGGAATTTGACTAGCACATTGATTGTTGTCATGCACCACTATAGATGAACCCTATTGTTTCTCCTCAGACTAACATTCCAATGACATTGTTTAACAAGACTCTCACCAGTGATATTATGCCCTCTGACTAAAAGGACAGTATATATTAAACTAGAGACATGTTCAAGCATGCCACTGGAATGTCAAGCATCCAATTGTCTGGATGTCTTATGACAAGAAACAATCAGAAGTGGTGCATGACAACCAACAATGTGATTTTTAAATTCTTTTTAGTCTTTTTTAGTCTAGCCTAAGTTGATAAATTTAGTAGAATACCGGCCATGGTGTATTTCTGTGATATGCTATGTCCACTTCGTGATGTGTGAACAATCAACGTCATATGACCGAGTAATGAGCGAAGGTGCAAAGTAATATTTGTCAACTCATTGCATTAAATTTGTACACTGATGAGAGCCTTCAAGGAGACCTTGAATTCCGAACGCTTCAATCATAAATAATTATCTTTAAAACGAAAGAGAATGTCGGAAAATCGAAACCTATAATAATTATGCTTCTATTGGTAATACGAATACAAATAGGTAAAGACCGAGACAAAGACAAAGACGGCTAGAGTTCCAAGTTAGTTTTGTGGATGGTGATAAATGTTACTAGATCCATTTAACATAATGATATTCAGCATATTTATCAACACATACTTTAAATGTAACTGTTGTTTCAATCATCACAGTTACGTTGAGGGTCATTAGGGGATGTTTCTACATCACGATGAGTGTGTCCAGATAGATGTCGTGAAGCGCTTAGCTAACAAATGACACGGCCCCTTGTTCAATGATGTTCATTTGTTTATTAGCTTTTCACCAACTATACGTTTTCTGTATGGTGGATAGTTTGTGTTTGTTTAGTACATAACGAAGTACATAACGAAAGCTCACATGTGTTTACATTTTGCCTACACAATCATTACTCTGTTTCAATCATACATATAAAGTAGGTTCAGTCTCATTACGATACGCTTTCTAAAATTAGCTCACGATCATTTCGTCCAGATGTCTTGCTCGGGTCAACAATTACACGACACCCTTTTAAGCTTTCCACCAACCACACGTATAGGCTATCCATGGTGGATAGTTTGTTATTTTTCATAAAAATGGGAATCGCGCATAATACCTACACAATCAGCATGTTTCAGCCATAACAAGTGTCGTCATGAGATGTTTTTCAATTACTTAGCCCAAGTTCAGTTCGCATAGATGTCTTGCTCGGGTCAACAATTACACGACCCCCTAGTTTTAAGCTTTCCACCAACTATACGTTATCCATGGTGGATAGTTTGTTATTTTTTCATAATGGGAATCGCACATAATACCTACTACACAATCTGTAAAGCTATTTCAGACATAAGTTCAAGTGTCGTCATGAGATGTTTATCAACATAGCCCAAGATCAGTTCACCCAGATGTCTTTCTTGGTCAGGTCATACCGAGTACGTACGTTTTCCATGGTTGACAGTTTGCTGTTGATCATGCATGATAGAATGAAAAGCTCGCTTTAAAGGGTGACTAAATTACAAACGCATGTTGACTTTTGTTGATCTGTAATCATGAATACATCACATATCTTTTAACTTTTTGATGTACATTTGTGTCATATTTTTTTAATATCATTTATTCTATTACTTTTATTCTACCTGCTAAGCCCCACCCCTAAAAAAACCCATCCAGAAGCTTATGACTTTTCTGACATCATATGCCAGTCAATTGATCAGTCAGCTAGATAAACAAAATACATTGGTGACTACCTGTTCACAATAGCATTGCATGTCTTCATTGAAACCCTTCTTTTCATGGTGAGTGGGCATGTATAAGAACATGCAATGCTATTGTGAACAAGTAGTCAGGTTCACTTTGTAATGTTGTAAACTTTTTGGGGGGATTTGTAAACCTATACATTTTTGGAATCTGTATAGTATAAGAAGTCAGAAAACCAATGTTTACAATTTGTTGGAAGCATGTATGGCGGCCATCTTGGATTTTCAAAATGACCGCCATAACAGTTGGTGTTTTTCAATATCTCAGCATCCAAGTGGCTTAGAGTCATGATTTTAATGGCTAAACATACGTTTTCAGGGATGAGAAAGCCAGTGGTATCATGTAAAATAACCTACACATAACCACGAAGCGGCCATGTTGGATTTTCAAAATGGCCACCTTGAAAATACACGTTTTTCAATATCTCAGCATGCAAGTGGCTTAGAGTCATGATTGTAACGTCTAAACATACATTTTCTGGGATGAGGAAGCCAATGAACAGTGTAAAATAAGCCAAACATTCCCAAAAATCAGCCATCTTGGATTTTCAAAATGGCCACCTTGAAAATGGTTGTTTCTCACTATCTCAACATCCGTGGCTTAAAGGGATCTAGTAACTTTGTTGACATGTGCAAACAGTGATGAATGGTTGATGCAATGTATATTATTGTTATCTCATATGTCCACAGGGTATTGTGTGAAAATTTCAAGTCAAATGGACATTTCATGGCCAAGTAATGAGCGAAAATGCAAAGTGATATTCAATAACTCACTGCACTCACTTTGTACACAGAAGAAAAACTCGCCCGGAGTTTTTCTTATCTGAATACTTCGATCGTACATATCTTTGTAACGAAAAGGAAATTTGAAAAACCGAAACCTTTCCCGTGATTTTATTGTTAATACGAATACAACAAGGTATAAGGGAACCGCTAGAATTAAAATTTTATTTTGAGGATTTGGACAATGTTACTAAGTCCCTTTAAAGTCATGATTTTAACGGCTAAACATACATTTTCAGGGATGAGGAAGCCAGTGGTATAAGGTAAAATAAGCTGAACATAACCATATAGCAGATTATCTGGTTCATTCTTTTACAATAATAAATGGCTCAGCACTTCTTTGTCGGCTTCCTCATCCCTGAAAATGTATGTTTTGCCGTTAAAATAATGACTCTTGGCCATCTGGAAGCTGAGATATTGAGGAACACCAATTGTTAAGGCGGCCATTTTGAAAATCCAAGATGGCCGCCATGCATGCTTTCGGCAAATTGTAAACATTGTTTTTCTGATTCCTTGTACTATACAGATTCCAAAAATGTTTAGGTTTACAAATCCCCCCAAAAAGTTCACGAAGCCTAAAATCGTGACATAGTGAACCTGACTAAAGGTGGTCAGTTGAGGGAAGGGACATACCAATGTCTTTTGTTCATCTAGCTGACTGGCAGTATGATGTCAGAAAAGTCATAAGCTTCTGGATGGGATTGTTTAGGGGTGGAGCTTAGCAGGTAGAATAAAAGTAATAGAAAAAATAATATTCAAAATATGACACAAAATTTAATGTACATCAAAAAGTCAAAAGATATGTGATGTATTTATCATTACAGATCAACAAAAGTCAACATGCATTTGTAATTTAGTCACCCTTTAAACATGATGTGTATTATGTTTAGCATAATAGACAGTTATTATATTAGAGCTGTTTCAATCTAAGGTGCGGGGTCATCTCATCGCCATTCCGTCCAGATGTTTTTGCTTAGGTCAATAATCACACGACCCTCTTTTAGCTTTTCACCAATTGAAACAACATGTGTTTGTTTTTTTCATATACAGAGGGGAAGCAAATAATTAGGATGTGGGGTACAAAAGCCCTCACCCTTGTGTAAATGCATGACCTTCTGTCTTACTATTGAGACATCATTTATAAGAGGAATACAATACATTTTGCTAATCAACTGCCTCACCCCATTGTGCCTTTGCCACCCCTTATTTGCGTCATGATTTCATTTTTGTTTGTACCGCCCCTCCCACAGCAACGAAAATAAAACCAATAACTTGAAAGGAATACCTGAGAAAATTACACATGTTCAAATATTCTGCTGGTATTAGCCCCGATGAATGTTAATTTCATTTTATATTTACATACTGTAGCATATTGCCACCTCAATCGTATATTTGTACATATTTTAAGGAGCAGCACGGCCCCCTCCCATCCGGAATATTGTCCTCCTCGTCGTTGGTGTACACCCCTGTCGGTTTACACTCCAGTTTTGCCATCACTTAATACATCGTGGTTATCGTGGCGCCCCGACGCCATTTTTTGGGACACAGCCCCCTCCCATAGGAAACATTGTCCTCGATCCCCATTGTTGGCGTACCCTCTACGGCTTTTAACCCCTGCTCCGCCATCGCTTTCATCGTCGTGGTCGTGGCGCCCCGACGCCATTTAGAGGGTAAACACGTATAGAGTTTTCATCATGCATGCATCGTCCTCTGCGTGTGTTTATTGTCACGGCATGGCCCACTATCATCCAACTTGTCGCCACCCGCTAATAATAAGCATAATCAAAAGTCGATGGACTGTTCAGCTATGACCAAGTTATTACGGACTATAACCATTTATCATCTCTATGGGCCTCCATCTTCATGGACATGGAGGGGCCATTATTAAAGTCAACAGACTTGTAGGTTTGTCCTCTTTAATTATTTTCTTATACTTTGGACTTTGCAGTCTCCATCTGGAGGTATGAATACACTGCTAAAAAGGGAAATTTAAGCTCAACGTTTGACGATCGAATTAATAGGTTCTTACATTGCTTATGCAGTTGGTAACATTTTGAGGCGCGCTTTCCGTCAAATACAATTAAGATACATCCGCAAGATACATGTATAAAGTAACAGAACATTAGTCGCCATTGTTGTGTGAAACTAATAAAGATGAAGGAACAGATTAAAAATACATCAGGAAATAACAATTTTAAATACACTGATAGTTACGTTTTGAATTGAGCACCAGCATTTAGAAAATAATCGTTCTCCGCTATATGTCTATATCGGAAAAATTAAACATACTCTTCAGTACGATTAGCATATCAAAGTAGCCCTTTGCTAATAGCTAGTCTATCAACAGCATCTAATGATTCTCAACGGAACTTTAAACAGGTTAATACTCTAGGTTTGGTATCAGTATACATTTAAAGGGGTCCACTAACATTGTCAAAATCGTTAAAACATTATACTTGGCACGCTATATCGGTTCTCATATACCTCATTGTATTCTTATTGCCAATACAATCATATATCAGTTTTCAGTTTTATCACATTTCTCTTTCGGTATAAAGATATGTGTTATTGAAGTATTTAGATTAATAATTATCTAGTGGATAATTATAACCGAGTATAAAGTTAGTGCACTGAGTATTACAACGAATATATCACTTTGCATTTTCGCTCATTACTAAGGTTATGGAATGTTCACACATCACTCAGTGGACATAATCTGATCTGATTCACAGAAATTATCAAACAATTGCCAGTTTTCCTACGCGTCAACCTAGTTACTTGATCCCTTTAATGGTAAAATGCTGTCTAACCTAGGGCCACTCACTCAAAGTATACTTGTATCGATCACTGCTCCAAAAACCGAGTTACCCATTTTGAAAACTGCTACAATTTCTACAACAAGATTACGAAAAGTATCAGACGGCCTGAGGAACTGATGATGCTTCAAATTGTCGCTGCCTTCATCGCCACCGTTGGATTTTAAGTGCATTTGATGTTGTTGTGTTGTACTAAAAATTCAAGCAACATTCTTCAGAATATAATGGATATACGCATGTATGTGTGATCGCTATAAGCAGCATTTATGGCCTATAGGCCCAATGTTTGCTAGTGTATGGATTAGAAAGTTTTTATTTAATACGACGTCATTACCTTTGAGGAACCTTCTAGGACGAGACTTAAAGGAAGAGTTCATCATTTCGATTTGGCGCCTGATATCAATGAATAATTATTAGGGCGAACAAACATTGAACACATGTATATGTGATCTCTATTAAAGCAGCATTTATGACCTATATACGCCCGATATCTGCTATAGTGTACGGATTAGAACGACGTCATTACCGTTAAGGAACTTTCTAGGACGAGACTGAGGAAGAGCTCATAATTTTGATTTGGCGCCTAACATCAATGAATAATGATTAGGAAGAACATCCTTGGACAGAGATTTGTAGTCATGCATAATTTGAATGAGTTTTTGAAGCAGTAAACAACACAATTGTTCCCAATGGTTTGGCGCCTAATATCAATGAATAATTATTAGGGAGAACAAACATTAAAACAACATTCTTCAGAATATAATGGATGTACGCATTTATGTGTGTAAACAACACCATTGGGAATAATTTCAATTATACATTATACAAAGCTAAACAGACACGTGATAAAGACAACCGCATTATGTTGTTATCATCAAAGTTTAGTGCTCAGCGATTAGTATTAATTCTCTTGAACTTTCTTAAGTACCAATTGCTTTCCATTCTATCCACATCACCCTCATCGCGATTCATGTCATGATTATCATTCTCCTTCTTCTTACTTTTCTACTTCTTCTTCTTCTTCTTCTTCTTCTTCTTCTTCTTCTTCTTCTTCTTCTTCTTCTTCTTCTTCTTCTTCTTCTTCTTCTTCTTCTTCTTCTTCTTCTTCTTCTTCTTCTTCTTCTTCTTCTTCTTCTTCTTCTTCTTTCCCCCTCTTTCTCACTCTTCTAATTCCAAACTATATAGAATATATATCAATATAATCAGATTCTATGAAAGTTATGACTTTAGTCTTTTATAGCAATCAGCATGATCAGAGGGTATAATCGCGTTAATGTATCATAAATCTCGGTGTTAATCCAGCTATAGTTATTAAAACCACAACAGCTATTTAATGATAAAAACTACATCGAATCATCTCGCGCATTATCGTGCAATCGATTTCCGTTTGTTAAAAAAAGGGCCATTCGAGCTTTTAGCTCCTCAGAATTCACCATTTATGCGTATTTCGTTTTTGTTTACACACTCTGACATTATAGTTCTTGTTTACTCGTTTTCGGGTACTAGTATTCAATTTTGATTACCAATTTCATATTGGGTCATATCTCCTGATCCGCGTAGCCTGAAGCGTCAGACTTAGACAGACTTAGACGAGACTTAGACAAAAAGGGTTGGGCCATGTTTCATCTAGATGGGTACAATCTATACCAACAATACACTAGTCTCATGATTAGTTATATCAAAATGTGAACAATTATATGCAAAATGTTTCGGCGATTACATTCGGCTAATTGAATTATTTGTTACTGGTCAAATTCTGTTGTGATGTTGAGTGAAGTGCCTTTGTTCGACGTGTTTAAGTATCAGCATCAAGTAGTGATAGGCACGAATACAGTCTTTGTTTATGAGTCCGAAGCACTTGGTGTCAGTCTGTCTAAAGTTCATTGTCATTTTAAATGTTTGTTTTATGCGTTGACTTGGAGCCTTGAGCGAGAGAGGCGACCGAGTTGATGCCTTGGTCGCTCAAGCGCTAATTTTGTGGTCGCTATACACAGATTTATATGTGCTTCGGGGCCCACATGGGGTGGTCGCTGGTCGTGTTAGGCAGGTGGTCGCATTACGCAGGTCGCTTAACACATGATTGTTCAGGGGGGACCAGAGAGCGGCTGTTATGAGCAGGTGGTCGCGGCTATAGACAGGTGGTCGCATTATCAGGTTTGACTGTAGTATGTTTAATATTATTATTCTATTGAGATGTAATCCAATCAAATTCAATTTGATTTATTTCAATTTCTTTTGATAACATTTAATTACATCTAATTAATTATAAGTTGTAGCAGATTTACAAAACAAATTCCTAGGCCATTAAAGGGACTTAGTAACATTGTCCAAATCCTCAAAATATAATTAGAATTCTAGCGGTTCCCACATACCTTAATTTTTTATTCGTATTAACAAAAAAGGCATGGGACAGGTTTCGTTTTTTTTCATTTCCCTTTCGTTAAAAAGATATTTACGATTGAAGTGTTCAGATGTTAAATAATCCACTGGATCGTCGAAGCCGTATACAAAGTGAGTGCAATGAGTTAGTGAATATCACTTTGGATTTTTGCTCATTACTCGGCCATGCATATAAGGTCCATTTAACTTGAAATGTTCACACAATACCCAGTGGACATATCAGATAACAATAATATACATTGTATCAACCATAGGCGCCGGAAGTGGGGGGGCAGGGGGGGCGGCCGCCCCCCCAATCCAAAAAGTGGGGGGGCAAAACGCGTTTTTGCCCCCCCAAAAAGCCCCCCCCCCCTCAAAAAAAAAAGAAAAAAAAAGAAAAGAAAGAAAGAAAGAAAGAAAAAAGAAAAGAAAAAATTAAATGTATCACCCAATACTTGTTAATTCTAACGTTTAAAAACTAAGTTATACATCCATTTAACGTTTTCGCTGCGCGCTGCGCGCGCAAACAAATTATCTCAGTTTGTTGTGTAATTTGCGTATGGTACGTCTGGGATGGATTTTTCTGTATCGGTCCACGTAGTTCCTGTGTAGGCTGTTATTGCTCTGGCTGTTTGTGTGACGTGCACCAAATTGCACCATTTCAAGTATATGAATGCAAAATCTTCCCCGTGGGAGGGGGATACCCCCTCCCAAACCCTCCCCCTCTGGCTCTGACCCAGCCCTCGATCGCTTCGCTCCCTCGGGACTCATTTTTGGCTGTATAATATGTTCGATCATACAAAAATGTGGCATATGGTTTATGTTTTTATGCACCAAATTGCACCATTTCAAGTATATAAATGCAAAATCTTCCCCGTGGGAGGGGGATACCCCCTCCCAAACCCTCCCCCTCTGGCTCTGACCCAGCCCTCGGTCGCTTCGCTCCCTCGGGACTCATTTTTGGCTGTAAGCTTTGATGTTGGATCACACAAATATGGCATATGGTTTATGTTTTTATGCACCACATTGCACCATTTCAAGTATATAAATGTAAAATCTTCCCCGTGGGATGGGGATACCCCCTCCCAAACCCTCCCCCTCTGGCTCTGACCCAGCCCTCGGTCGCTTCGCTCCCTCGGGACTCATTTTATGCTGTAAGCTTTGATGTTGGATCACACAAATATGGCATATGGTTTATGTTTTTATGCACCAAATTGCACCATTTCAAGTATATAAATGCAAAATCTTCCCCGTGGGAGGGGGATACCCCCTCCCAAACCCTCCCCCTCTGGCTCTGACCCAGCCCTCGATCGCTTCGCTCCCTCGGGACTCATTTTTGGCTGTATAATATGTTCGATCATACAAAAATGTGGCATATGGTTTATGTTTTTATGCACCAGAATGCACCATTTCAAGTATATAAATGCAAAATCTTCCCCGTGGGAGGGGGATACCCCCTCCCAAACCCTGGTTGTAAGCCATGTTGTTGGATTATGTTTTTATGCACCAGATTGCACAATTTCAAGTCAAAAAATGCAAAAGCTCCCTACCGTGGGAGGGGGGACTCCGCTCAGTCCTTTCGCTCCCTCGGGCTTGGTCGCTTTATCCTCGCAATGTCTCACTCTCACCTCTGGCTCAAAGTTGGCAACTCTGTGAGTGTGGTTGGGCATGAGCCCCTAAACACATAAATCGTGAGCCCCCTTAGGGTTTTGCCCCCCCAATCCAAAACTGCTTCCGGCGCGCCTGGTATCAACCACTCATCACTTTTTGCACATGTCAACAAAGTTACTAGATCCCTTCAATTGATACATCATAATCAGTTCACACAAATTGGTCAGGGAGTCACCGGCTCACAGAGTTTACGGTACAGCGAAATTACAACAGGCGCCCGTAGATCACGGCAGCAGGGTCACGCTCTGCCCCATGCTCTACAACCCTCTTGAAATCTTCCCCTATGAGGAAATTACCCCTCGAATGGCGTAGCCAGCAATAGGGGGGGGGGGGGGGGGAGGCGCAGCCGGTGTACGCCCCCATCCCATTCCAAAACCATGAACATTGATGAAAACGAATTATATGCCTGACATTTTATAATAATTATAAAGGCACTCGCTGATGTCTGTAATAGCCCCCCCCCCCATATTACACACTATGTCTGACTTAAAGTGATCCATTAACTGTGAAAAATTCATCAAAACTCACTTTGAACTTTCACACTTAACTTGTACCTTGTTTGTGGCTTATGGTAACATAATTACGACATGGTTTTAATTTGTTAAATTTATGTCTCCCTAATTATGGAATTTTGTCAGATTGAAATGTAAAGCATCTGTAGACGCTTTCGACACTAGTCAATAGTATCCGAATTCGGGGACTAAATCCTCCGTCGTATCCGAATTCGGATACTTCACGCGCACGATCGAGATAATATAAGACATAGATTTACTCTTTTTTTTCACTAAGTACACATCATTACTTTTCTATGAAAATTGTACATATAATTTTCCAGAATCTTCCAATGATATTGGTATATGTTTGAAGTCTCAAATATCACCTTTGGGAACAATACAAAGTTAATAGATCACTTTAATTTCGCCCAACAACGAACATTACGTATAATGACATCACACTTTTTACATTATTTACACCCCCTGTTTTACCACCACAACGCCCCCACCACCGACCCCGCCCCCGCGCTGTCTGCCAATATACCTGGATAAACCGGTGCCTCGACAGCCTGTTTTCGAATTCGAAAAGCGTCCATGGATGCGTATCTAAAGTCAAACCTAGATGGGGTCCTGAAGTAGGTGGGGGTTGATTTCCCTGGCTTATCTCCGTGCAAAGGTTTGGTGCATTAAAGGTCCGCGTATTTCCAATGAAATTAACGGGATCAGCTATCATTGTCCAAATCCACAAAACTTCGTTAGAAAGCGAATCGTTCTCTCAGACCCTTGTTGTATTGGTATTTCCAATAGAAGTATGGGACAGGTTTGGGCTTTTCGAATTTCCCTTTCGTTAGAAAGATATTAACGGTTGAAGTGTTCAGATTATCAACCAATCATCACTTTTTGCAAATGTCAACAAAGTTACCAGATCCCTTCAAGGAAATGAATTAATTAATTTGAGTACCGTATAACAGGTAGGAATTTTTGGGGTATTAAAAATAAATTTATGATCACATGTAGCCACATGAAACGTACTCAACGTGCACAATACTTTTCCCGCATCTCAACTATTAGAATAGAGAGCACTCCTGTCATACACAGCCAGGCTACAGTTATATAATTAATAAAAAGGAAATATAATGCGGATTTCATGGTGACCTGAAAAGAAGGGAAAAAACGCTACTCAAGACTATTGCAAAATCGGGATTTGAAATCTGGGGTGTATTCTGAAAAGGAATTAAGGTTAAAATTGATTGCATTTACGTCACTAAACTTTTTTTTGCAAATCGTTTTTTTATTTATTTAGTTCAGTTTCAGAATGATCGATTTGGCTAAACATATTTTAGTGACGTAGTTACCATGGTTACAATAACTGTTTATAGCTGAAACTCGTTTTCGGAATACACCCCCTGGTTTTGAGGGCACGAGTCCTTTTAATACTGAAATTTCCTGTACATATATGCTAGAATCTATTATAGCCTTCCCGCCATGATCTCAATTTCAATAATATTCTTTACAACGTTTTGGTTCCAATTCAAAGCCTGTAATTACGTCTTGTATTTATACTATCAAATAGGAGAAAGTGAATACGAAATGGAAATACAAATTGTGTTTTATTCTTCTTAATCAGATTCTCTCCCCGAAAAAGGGTTTGTGCATCCTCTCTCGTGCTACATAATTCTACATCAATCGATCTTTACACCAGCAACGAAATTTCCTTTTAAGAGCAATAATGGGTGCTATGACGATATTCCGCGGTGAAAGATTAAAGGGCATCAAGCGTGGGGATGCTACATAGCGGGTCGCCATTTTGAACTGGGTTAGTTTGCGCGCACCGCATGACACTGAGCTAACGTGCATTACGCACCGTGCGCAACGCGTATGCAAGATGGCGCCGCGCATCTCATTTGACGAATCTGAACTACCTTTAATTCCTCATACATTTGCTGGGGGTATCTAGCTCGAATATGTAGACCCCACCCTCTATTAGTATATGCCAGGTAGGAACCTTCGCGCATCAGTAATTACTGCTCAATTGTGCCTCAATACATCACGTTCTGCAGCGAATAATTCCGCCAAAAGAAAAAAAACAATTTCAGCAATTTCTCTGTCCTATACAGCTTTTTAATCAATACATTTTGACATGGGGCACTTCTGGGCAATAATATGCTTATAAACGAGGATTTGGTCAGTTTTAGACTGACAAGAACTTCCGAGTACCACACTGGACACATACGCAAATTGTGCATCTTTGTGGTTTTTTTTTTAGAATATTAATGCATCCGCTAAGCGTAACAAGAACAGAAAAAAACAGTCCCATTTAAAGGTACACTTGAGTATTGGTACTTCCCAAAATGCCCCTCGACACCAAATTGGTTGGTTTTAATTCCATTTGAAAGTTCATTGAATAAAACATGTGAAATGAGAATCATTCCCTTTTGAATGCTCTCAAAGTTGTAAAATTCGATTTCAAAATTCTTTATTAATAAGTCTACCGGCCGCGGCCGGCCGTAGTGACATTTTGACTTTTTAGAAAAAGACACACAAATGCTTATAGACTTCTTTGAACAAAAATCAAAATAGGTTTTTAAATAGTTGTTGATGATATCTCTATTTAATCATTATTTAAAAAAAACATCTCATGCACAATTGTGTATGAAAATTTTTAAAACCAATGATTTTGTTTAGATAGCGCCCTCTTGAGTTGTAAAGGCTCTTCTTGAATGATAACAGTGTTTTTACTTAGTCATTTGTAATTGTGTATACCTTTAGAGCGTCGTAGAGTTATAACTATTAGTTTAAACCGCAATGGTGCAGGTTTTAGTTACTAAAATGAAGTTTGACCAAAACTCAACTATCCCTTTAAACATGCACGACAAGGCTAAAATGTATTAAATTTCAATATTACGAGGTTGATATTAACTACATCGTCTACGTAATAATATAGAAAACTGTAATCTGATTATCGCCGAGGTGCATTGTACTTTATCCTGACAAAACAGGCCCGTAGCCAGGTTTTTTTCATGGGGGGGGGGGGGGGGGGGGGTGTAATTTACAACGGGACCGAAACCAAACGTGGCCAAGATCGCCAAAAATGTTCGAGGCCGAGGCCGAGACCATTGGTTGGGAGTCGTGTAGGTGGGGGGGGGGGGGGGGGGGGGGGTGCCGTGTCCGTCGCCAAATTTGTTTGAGGCCCAGGCCGAATCCGTTGGTTACGTTGTGTAATCGGGGGGGGGGGGGGGGGGGGGGAGGTCCATTGGTTTAAGTGGTAGAGACCGATAAAAAGTGGATTCGAGACCGGTAAAAAGTGGACCCGAGACCGATAAAAAGTGGACCGTTTTGAATTTGGGGAGGGGGGGGGGGGGGCGTACGCACCCAACGCACCCCTTGGCTACGGGCCTGCAAAAGGTTACGTTTTTTTTGTGGTATTAGTATACCAAAACTGTACTTTCCCTATAATTGTACCCCCCCCCCCCCACCCCTAATTTAATAACCCTGCACGTACTATTATTAAACACAATCTTCAAAATAGATCGCAGCTCGTCTATTTCCTGTTGTTCAGGTGATAATTCATGAAACAGATTCAAACTGTTCCATGGCTTCAAGCGAAAAGGGAAATTGCCTTATACTTTTTATGGTTTCCGCGCAGGTGATTCGGTGAGAACATCTTCGTTTTAATTATTGATGTCACAGTTAACTTGCGTAGACTGCATTTCCTTTCACAGACAGTGCAATTTGTATGTGAAAGGTGAAACGCGCATTAGTACACTCGGCATGCAGCTACTAAACGTTCATATTATATTATTATATGATATGTTTGAAACATTTTAAAGGGACTTAGTAACATTGTCCAAATCTACACAATCCAATTGGATTCTAGCGGTTCCCTCATACCTTGTTATATTCGTATAAACAAACGAACCATGGGACAGGTTTCGGTTTTTAAAATTTCCCTTTCGTTAAAAAAATATTTACGATTGAAGTGTTCAGATGTTAAACTGTCCACTGGATAATTGTAACCGTGTACAAAGTCAGTGCAATGAGTTAGTGAATATCACTTTGCATTTTTGCTCATTACTCGGCCATATAACGTCCATTTAACTTGAAATTTCATACACTACCTAGTGGACATATCAGATAACAACAATATACACTGTATCAACCATTCATCATGTTTTGCACATGTCAACAAAGTTACTTGATTCCTTTAATCCGTCCTCGCCCTAAGAGAACATTCAGATTCATCTTTGTCAAGAAAAATCAATACATATCCATTATAAGCGGAGCCGGAATGATATTTTTCCCGTTGATCGATCCATTAATTAAATATTCTTATTTAGTGAAAAGCAAATATAATATACACTATTACCCTAGGACAAGGACATTACTCGAAAAGGCCTATAGCTGTACGCATAGCACGCATTACTTTGTATTATGGTGTGTCTCTTTTTAAATTAAAGGGTACTACCACCCACAAATAACATTCTTATAAATAAAAGGTAACCTCTTTAGTAGTCCATTCCATCAACAAGTTCAGAAGAAAAAAATGTTTCCAGAAACAAAATATATAATTGGAAAACGCATCACCATTCTAAAGCATGCGTTCATGGGTCTGCATGTACGAGGACAGGACTACCTTTGTCCAGAGCGAACGAATCGTTCGGGATTCTATTGTCTCCAAACGTACGCGTGAATAGCATCGGCCATGAAATAATGGTTCCGTAAGTGGTGGTAATTAATTGCATTGTTTATGAAATACACAACCCTTTGCAAAATGTTGGGTATCTATTTGATATCACAAAAAGGTACCAAAACATATAGGTATGTGTTGTTCTTTGCCTGGTTGTCCCCTTTATGAAAGAAAGAAAAAAACTGTCTCTGTTTGCAATGGTTTGTCTGGATAGTAATGCTTGTATTATCAGGTGGGCATATATAGTGGGAGGTAGATTTTGCAATGCGTGCACAAAATCAATGGACCTAATGCAGTGGTTTTCACATTTAATACGGCTCATTTAATGTGGTAACCACACTGTTTATAGTAAGCACTATTGCGACCTATATTGCGAAAAAGACGTCGACTAAATATAGACGAGGTACAAACTTGTTTAAAAACAGAGAATTCATTGAAATCCTTCCATCTTGTCGATGTGTTGTTATAGTAGTAGTTTTTGTAAGAATAAAATCATTATCATTATTATCATTATTATTATTAATATTATTTGTATTATTATTATTATTAATATTATTATCATTTTCATTATTATTGTTATTATTAACCGGGGTAATTAACCGCGCTATATAAATCGAGTATATGATTATATTAGTATTATTATTATTATTATCATTATTATTAAAATTATTATATATTATAATCATTAGTATTATTATTAGTAGTAGTATTATTAATATTAATATTAATATTATTATTATTATAGGTTTTCCCATTCATTTTCGTAATTTTGTCATTCAATTTCGTCCCGAGAAGCCGAGAATGTGCCAATGCCAACTTCAATTTCGTCTATTGTCGACCAATTTCACAAAAAGTCCATTCAATTTAGTCGTTCGTCACGCATTTTCGTCGATTACAATTCAAATTCGTCGGTCACAGTTGCTGAACACATCTGTGACTGACGAATTTGAATTGTACTGGACGAAAATGTGTGACAAATGACTAAATTGAATGGACTTTTTGTGAAATTGGTCGACAATAGACGAAATTGAAGTTGGCATTGGCACATTCTCGGCTTCTCGGGACGAAATTGAATGACAAAAGTGTTAAAATGAATGGGAAAACCTATATTATTATTATATATTATAATTATTAGTATTATTATTAGTAGTAGTAGTATTAATATTAATATTAATATTATTATTATTACTATTATATATTTTTGTTTGTGTGTGTGTTATAGGTGATACCCGTTACCCAGTATTCACTTCTTGATTTCGTCAACATGCATGTGTACTATTATAGAGTTACTACAAGACCCTCCAGGTTCCTGTATGTTGTTGTTGTTAATTGTGTATTGGCGGTTCATTCACTTTGAATATTTTCGCCACTAACTAAAGCTAATTTCAATTTTCTTCCTATTTATTTTCTTTAATTTTGTATTCTTCTTTTTTGTTGTTGTTGATGCATGAATAACGCTTTCAGACCATAATAAACAAAACCACAAAAGAACATCATCGGGCCAACCCGGCTCGGTGCATTGAGCAGGCTTCTCAAGTCCCCCGATGCGTGGAGATGCACTCTGGTCGCCTTCGTTCTATTTTGCACCTCTTTTCGGATCCAAAAACAAAAACAAATATATATATATATATATATATATATATATAAAATTCAAATAAAAAACCAAAACATATCATTCAATATTTTAAATTGTTCAAACATTCGTTAAAACATACCAAGGTAGCAAACATGTTGGGGCTTTAACTGCGCAAGGTGCAGGGTACGTACGGTTTGTTATAATGACTACATTTTACAAAACATTTACAAATTACTTTTTTCGAAATTTCAATGATGCTCACGTCAATGTCAGAGCCTGCAATGGGTTAAGCAATATGGGTTAAGGTAGTCTTACTACAATACTGTTTTCCGATTTTCCGATGAAGATATTAACGCCTTCAGTACCATAGTCCAATAAATGTAGCCCACGCCTGGGATCAATCGTTCCTTCTTCACTTCTACTCTCAGAGTCCATGGTCATGTTTCGTGCACTCTATACTCCCCTTGGAATATAATTCAACAACAACGCCTTTATCAACCTATATCATGGTAGATTGCTATTAAAGTGGAGACTACGTTAAAGGGATAGTTGAGCTTTGGTAAGAAATAATTTTGTTGTGAGGTGATGAAAAAACTGAGTGACAAATCTGAAAAAAGCATACACTTTTAATGACAGAATACACTTTATATGAAGCTGAAGTATCACTAAATATATCCGATCGGAATAAATGTGGGTTTCCACATTTATTCGATTTATTTTTCATACATTTACAAAAGAGGTTTTTAAATAGTTGTTGATGATCTCTCTATCTAATCATTATTTTAAAGATATAATTGAGTATTGGTCCACTTTAGCTACTGAAACTATGATATTATCATCAAAACCTAATTATAAATGACTAAGCATGCTCCAAGTGAAGATATAAATCCGAAATATAACGTCAGAGTGAATTTTGATGCAAAATACGTGTTCGACTGCAAACGATTATGCGATCGTTATGTGCAGAAAACTAGATCGACAAATGACTTATTTTACATTTAATTGCAGTCTTTTACTGTCGGCCATTCTAAAGACAGTCCATACAATTGACGCCTCCCGTGCGAGGGTTTGACCAAAACTATACATTCCTCTATTAAACTACGTATATTCAACAGTGTACGAGATTTGTTCGTTAAAAGACCACCATGAGGCTTTAACGCCTATGCGTGACACGTATTTGCATGCATGTTGGTTGTCAGCTGATTTGTACCCCCAGCAAGTTACCCTTACAGTGCCAAGTGCTTGCTAGCACGCAATGGTAATATATTAAGGGCCATTTCCATTGTACATTGGTGTTGTAAACATAAGTGGAGCTATTTACCAGTGAAAATCCTTAATCGTTACGTGTGGAGCATTAATGTTGCATTTCAATAGATTGTTTTTGTTAATCCCCAATTAGCTATTTAACGTTGGTCTTCCAATTAAGTTAGCACTTGGAGATTAGGAACTTGGCACAAGTTTGGTGTATGTTCATTTGGCACCTTTAGGGTTAACCACGAGGGAACGTGCCCCATGCCCCCCCCCCCCCCCCCCCCCCTTGCTACGCCACTGTAGTTGGCAAGTTGGGAATATTCAATAAAGACATATTTTCGCGCATACTGTGGTTTATAAGATTGCATGAAGATCAGGTTAAAGGGTACCACCACCCACAATACTATTAATAATAATAATAATAATATAGGATATTTATATTACGCAATATCCACCTAATATAAGATGCTCAAAGCGCTTGAAAGGTAACATTTGTCGTAGTCCATTCCATAAACAAGTTCAGAAATATATGTTTCCAGAAAAAAAGTATAAGGTTGGAATACGCATCACTACACTAAAGCATGTATTCATGGGTCTGCAGACGAAGACTACCCTTAGTCTAGGACGAACGCATCGTCCAGGATTATATTGTCTCCAAACGTACGCATGAATATAACTGGCGCACTCACAGACGTTTGGCACAATTATAAAGGAACCATGAGGCCATGTTGGTTCCGTTATTAGTGGTAATTAGTTGTATTGTTTATAAATTACACAACCCTTTGCACTGTATTGGGCATCTATTTACTATTACACATCGATACCGAAACATACAATTGTGTGTTGTTCTTTACATGGTGGTCCCCTTTTAAAGAAGACGTAATCCAACAACAAAACATTCAAATAAAATAAAACAAAATAAAATAAAGGGGAACATAAGAGGACATACACTTTAAATCAATATGAAGAACCTGGACGACTGTTTTAAGTCTGGTTACCTTAGATATGAAGAGCTTAATTCCCAAAGGCGCTAAATCCACTTATCATTAATAAAAAAAATGTTGGGTTTACAACGACAACAGTCCATTAAAAGCTACGATATAAACACAACCAAAAAAGTAACTTCCCCCCTAAGCAAAATGATGTAACTTTTTAACAAATAGGGTTTGAGCAACATAACTTGGCAGGAATGTTTCTAAAATTATTGGCTAACGTGTCTGTGAAAATGAATTCGATCCGCCATGCCATGCATGAGTGAGCACACATTAAAGGAAATGTCACTTTTCAAAAGTCACAAGAGTCAAAAAGTGAAAATTTTGCCTTTGATGTGTGGTCACTCATCCATGACTCGACGGACCAATTTCATTTTCACACAGAAGTTAGTCAATAAGTGTAGAAACAATCCTGCCAAGTTATTTTGCTCAAAACATTTTTGTTAAAAAGTTATGTTATTCTAATCAGGAGGAGACTTACTTTTCTGTTGATTTTATTCCAACAATACTGATCAATTAAACTCAACACAAAAATAAGTCCCCCTTAATCAAATAACATAACTTTTTAACGAAAAGGTTTTGAGCAAAATGACTCGGCAGGGTTGTTCCTACATTTATTGACTAACTTATGTGTGAAAATGAAATTGGTCCGTCGAGTCATGGATGAGTGACCATACATCAAAGGCAGAATTTTCATTTTTTGACTCTTGTGACTTTTGAAAAGTGACATTTTCCCTTTAATGTGTGCTCACTCATGCATGGCATGGCGGATCAAATTCATTTTCACAGAGACGTTAGCCAATAATTTTAGAAACATTCCTGCCAAGTTATGTTGCTCAAACCCTATTTTAAAAAAAGTTACGTCATTTTGCTTAGGGGGGAAGTTACTTTTTTTGTTGTGTTTAGAAATCACCATTTGAGGAAATATTACATAATCACAAATTAACATTATGGAACGTTCAATTTTTAGATTCCCATAGGCATAAGTACAAATTTGGACAAATAAACCTGCTTTTCTCCGAAGTTGAACAAATAGATTTAGCGGCTTTTAGAATAATTAAGCTCTTCAAAATAGAAACCCGACAACGATGCAGAAAACCAATCCCGACATGCCCACGCCGATGTATTTTTGCATGCGTCGCCGCGATCGATGGAACACTGAAATAATGGTGTTGGTACACTACCAACAACAAAAAAAAAAACCCATCGAGGGCATGTCAATGAGCGCCAAATCTGGATCATACTATTGAAATCAAATACTAGTACGCGGTGTGGTTAACAGTGAGATAACTAGCTACAGTATACGTGGTATTTATTAGAGTTCAGACGTCTGGAAGGAGAAGTGTATGTGTGTTTTAATCGACCTGTTCTCGACACATGGCGATTCTGGTTGTATTTTAACCCTCTGAGTAACAAACTGAATTGCGACATTCCACGTGGCCCATGCAGTTATGGTTATTTAGACAAGTTCACGTAAATAACATAATGCCCTAATTCATCTACCGTGTAAAGAAGCTTGGTAAAGACGCCAATTGACATTACAATTCGTTCCACAGTTATCTATGGTGTGCATGAAGGATCACAATTTATATTCGTATTTTTACGAGAGTTGACCATGACACACGGAGGGTTAAACACATATCTACCTCCGATGTGCCGTCCAACAATAATAATCACACCATCCAAGTCCTCCACATTTCCGTTGCGTTCTCTGTCGTTGTTCGAATAACTTAATTTACCAAAAACTCTTAATAAGTGACCGAGCCGTGAAACATTGAAATATTTCGCAATTCATATCAAATTGCAAAATGTACCCACCTTTTTTTTTACAAAAAATAATTTTACAAAACAAAATACAAGTAAAGTACATTACAAATTGTTTATATTGCTCGTGCTAATTTTACACGAGTTTATAACTACGACTGCTGTCCGTTAAATGTCTTAATTTAAGGAGAAATTGGGTGAAATTCGACACTGGTGCTCCTATGACTATAGTTGCATTATAACATATCTTTAAAACAAGTGTTACATAGACCCATACATGCATACAGGCATGTGATGCCACAATAGAACAACCTTCCACTGACTTTGTAAGTATATTTCATATAATTCCATTTGTCTTGGATATCACTTGACGAGTTGAGGAAGTTTTTATCTGAAATGCATGCATAATACAGCTCTTCTCTCTAAAAAAAAAAAGGAGGTGTTCTTCGGTGACATCACGGATTTAAGCCAAATAAGAGGGTGGCATTACAGATTTTAATACAAAATCATAATTGTTGATAGAATATTATCCAAATCTGCTCAAAATGTCACTGTCATGTTTATAATATGGTTTACCATTCACCCAATTTATTTTAAAAACTTGTAGAACCTGCCCCTTTAAGTAAAATGTTTTAAGTAACATTATTATACCAACTGTGTACGATCCATATCTAACTGGTTGTATTGTACAGCTCAATAACATACATTTCAGTTAAATGTTTTACTGCCTGACCCCGACGGTCCCCCTAACTTTACCCTTGTCTGTACGGACGGGTGTATCCCCGCTACCACAGCCCAGGTATTTATCTTATTGACTGTTATCTTGAGATGGTGTGTTTATCCCCGCAATAAATATTAAATGTTAACATGAATATTACATGTTGGTACATGATTGCAGTCTTCCTCGGGGAGCAGCAAGCAACATCCGGCTAATCGTAAATCATTCTCGCGGAGTGAATGCGATGTAATTGTGAGAGCTTCGTCACTTAATTCCCTCGGCAAACTTTAATTTCGAGAATTCAAATACAAACGTGAGACTGATGTTATCATGTTTAGTTTATTAAGTAGAGGAACCTGCAGAACAGAATAATTGGGAAAGGATTGATAGGTGCTTTTCAAAGAACAAACGAAGGAAAATACACTCTTATTTGTTTTCCTCGAGTCCATATCTTTCTGTTTGTACTTCTTCAGTTATCATAATCATCATTTTCTTCTATATCTTCTTCTTCCTTTGCTCCTCCTTCTTTTTTGTCTTCTCCTCCAACATCTTCTTCTTTTTGTCTTCTTCCCCTCTCCCCTTTCTTCTTTATCTTCCTGTTCCTCACTTTCCCCTTCAACTAGTATTTTTCGTCATTATCATTTCTTTCTCTCTCCTCCTCTTATATTTCTTTTTCTTCTTCCTCTTCTTCTTCTTTTTCTTCTTCTTCTTCTTCTTCTTCTTCTTCTTCTTCTTCTTCTTCTTCTTCTTCTTTCTTCTTCTTCTTCTTCTTCTTCTTCTTCTTCTTCTTCTTCTTCTTCTTCTTCTTCTTCTTCTTCTTCTTCTTCTTCTTCTTCTTCTTCTTCTTCTTCTTCTTCTTCTTCTTCTTCTTCTTCTTCTTCTTCTTCTTCTTCTTCTTCTTCTTCTTCTTCTTCTTCTTCTTCTTCTTCTTCTTCTTCTTCTTCTTCTTCTTCTTCTTCTTCTTCTTCTTCTTCTTCTTCTTCTTCTTCTTCTTCTTCTTATTCTTATTCTTCTTCTTCTTCTTCTACTTCTTCTTCTTCTTCTTCTTCTCTCTCTTGTTCGTTTTTTTTTTTTTTTTATCTCTTCCCTCCTCTTTCTCACTCCTCTAATTCCCTTGTCAGATGATATTCAGTTCAATGAACGCGAAAACAAATATCCAAGAAAAATAAAACAATGATGGGGGAAATGCATTGTATTCTCTTTGCACCAAAAAACTTGCAGTCTGTATTGAATAATTTCCTCTTCATGATGCTGCTTCTTGTCAGTAATTCGTCCCCTACACCTTTCAACCCGCCTGGGCTTAGGAGCTCTTTCCCATCTCGTTGTCGTTTTGACGCTTGCAAAACGACCGGGCTCTATAGATCGCCGTCCCAGATGTGACTCGCAATTTGGGGAATACACTGAAGAAGTTACGCACCTATAATATATAGAGCGTATAGATGAGCGCTGCACTAGACTGTCCGTGTTTCCCCCACAACGCGTTTAGAGTACACTTGGCGTAGAAAACACGCTCGCCAATTGCATCGCTCAATCGAACCGCTCCCACCTTTGAGACCCGCTGGACCCCTAGGCATCCTCCACTCGCATCATGATCATACTCCCCTAATGAAGTGTCTGATATAACTCACTGAAAGCTTTGAATGAGCAATTAACATCCGCATCTGCGTCTGCATCAGCATCAATCAGCAATTGTTGTCGTCGAGTAGTTACATACCCCTTTTTTCCGAACGGCTGAACGTTTTTAATGTAAATACGTTTACTTCTACTGCTGTGCTGGCGTCAAGTTTCTCTTATTTCTCCATCGCTGTTGACCTACACAGAAAGCTTGTTTACTATCTGTACTTGCCGACGAAATTAATTTTGAACAAAATACATTGAAGGTGTCATTTTAGATGAGACTTCGCTGATTAAAACTGGATTTCTTCCGACTAAACTTATTTGCCTACGGTCCCCTGTTGTTCGAAACGACCTTCGAAAATAGGGTAAGTAAAACTTTTTATGGTCCAGACACATATTTTCCCCAGAAATATAATTACATCATTAAACTTCGGTCTATATATGATTACATAATGTTCAATAACGATGATCTATATACGAGATTATTAATTCCGTATTTATCGTATCAAAATATAGCTGTTAAGGTTTGGACGAATACGCGGGAAAAAAACATCTATAAACCGGCTAGTATTATTTACAATCATTGCTAACAATTTGATATTTTCGTTCGGTTTGAAACATTGAGAAAATTGCAGATTTTTTGATTTTCTACCTTTACATAATGCTTTCACCAATAAACATTAACGTGAAACGTGGGATTACAAGAATTGCAGACTTACCTCATAAAGTTTCATATAGTAACAGATATGAGGTTAGTTAAATATTTTCCACTGGTAGTGTGTGGATTGCATTATTTTATTATTATTTCAGGTATCGGCTAAATAAAGAAACTTATTGTCATTTGGCCTATTGCATAACAGATTGCGACCAAACGCGAAGTCGCTATTAAACACAAAAATTAATATGAAAATGCGTCCAAAAGCGCGATTCTAATTGGCGTGCATGCACGTTTTTTTCAAACTTGCGTTTAATCAATACTTTGCGAGAGATCGCAACACTTTGAGCATTAGCCCATTAGTGCTACTTCTCTTCTAAATAAAATACGAAAATCTTCACGTTTGAAACCGTCTCACAATACCGATTCCTCTCTGTTTAACGTTATATATGTTTTATATAAACAAATAATATACAACACTTTTTGCATGAAGACATGCGACCCTTATCAAAGTTACGATCACACGCAAGTCAGAAAATATAGGCGCATTTGAGCCAATTAGCTTTGGGGTATTGTACGCGCATGTTCAGAATTGAGTTATGTTAAATACAATTGTTTCCATAAATCATTTACAAGTATGGATACTAATTATTGCCAACATTATCATAAAATACATCAAAACTATTTGACATGAAACAATGTGTATGAACTAATAATGTTATCAAATAGTTTATGCGAGCTAATACTTTATATAAACTGCTAATTTGTATAAACTAATTCATTTTAAATCATTTGTATATTAATTTATACAAAATATATGATTAATGTGTAACTATTACCAGATTAAACGTATACACATATGTTTAAATGCTAAGTTGTTATAAAAAAAGATCGAGTAATATTGTCAAAATACAAAAAAAAACATTGTGAACAAATTGAAGTGTTTTCATTTGTAATCATCCACTGGATAGTTATAACTGTGTACCAAGTCAGTGCAATGAGTTAGTGATTATCACTTTGCATTTTCGCCCTTACTTGGTCATAGACATGATATAATAATTATCAATTTACGTGAAATCTTCACACATAACTCAGTGGACATTATCAGATAATAACAACACAATTTTAATATCAATTTTGAACAAGTCAAGAAAGTAACGAAGTAAAACACTTAGCAAAAGCATGAATACATAAAAAGAAAAAAATAACCACTCCATTCATATGTTGTGCTTGCTTAAAATTTTACTTGGTCTCATTGACATCTGTCATACGGTTAAGCTGTACCTTTGATTAATTAATGTAATCCTGTATTTTAAATTGTTTTAGCTTCTAGTGAATGAAGTTCTTTGTGAAAAAATTACCATAAATACAATGCCATCATTACCCTTTTCCATTATCATATTGTTATATTGCTGTACGTTCGATTCATTGCAGTAAAAAAGGGATTTGCTTCGACAGGATTTAATATCCTTTGCAGATCCCCCACATCCGTTGTAATACCACACCAAATGTAAACTTTATATCTATATGTATGTAATTTGTTGAAATTTGTATGTTTTTTTTTTAGATATGTGAACAATCAAATTGAAAAATATATATATATATATACGGACACCAAGAACCCGTCAGCAACAGGTTTAAATTGACCTCATTTCCTCTAATTTTTTAAAGGCAAAATAGACTGAGTTAACCCGCCGGTGATTTGTATCGTAGTTAGAAGACCAATGTGTAAACATGGAAGGTAACAATTTTTTCATGGATGAGAAAGCATACATTAAAGACAAAATTGTCATATAAAGTCACACAAAAAAAGTAAAACCATTATTGCAGTGTATTAAGTATTGATACATTTTGAATTGCACAGTATAACAATATTAAATAAATTAATTTCGATTGTAAAACAGCGCAAATTATTATATTTAACAACATGTGCCATTAACAAATCAAAATGGATGTTATTTCAAGCAGCATTGCAGCAATTGCTTCACAAACCCAAATAATGCATTGAATCACATGTGCGGCTGTTTCACGGTGATGGATCAAAGCCACAGGAACTTGCGCACGCTTGTATACAGGCATACCGCAAGTTCTTGTGACTTTTGGAATTGGGTCATTTTGTCTTTGATCTGTTGTCAGTCAGCCGTGAAGTAATGGACTTCTCCCTTTTTCACTCAAAATGTACATGATAACTTTAGAAATAGCTTTGTCAAGACAGAATTGTCAAAAATGTCTTGGTTTTGAAATTATGAGGAGTTGTGTAGGGCCGTAGTTACTTTTTGTGTTCGGTTTATTATAGTTTACAGATTACGATGTTTGTGCCAGTCGGCATTTTTGACGCTCCAGCGTACTTGGAGATCGGCACTCACAGCACAGAGATTGTTACAAACTTCACACCCTTTTGAACATGTTTTTTTTATTTTTACTTTTTTTTATTTTTTTTATTTTTTACTTTTGTTCATCTTCATGATCGTATTACAATTAATTTGTGAAAGTACCACATGCATGTCTTCTGTTAAACTAGGGAGACCCCCAAATATAGTGATATCAAATGATTGGGATGAATGACTAGTACATGCATCAGTATAGATTAATTCGTAGATTGGTTCTAAAACAAATTAAAGGGATCTAGTAACACCGTCAAAAATATCATAAATGCTAGGGGTTCTCACGTACCTCATTGCATAGGTTTTTACCAATTCTGGAAGCATGGAACAGCTTTTGGATTTTCCAAATTTATCTTTTGTTATCACCGAAGTGTTCAGATGAATAATTATCTACTGGATAATTATAACTGTACAAAGTCAGTGCAATTGGTAAGTGATCACTTTGCAATTTTCGCTCATTACTCGGTCATTTACCACGGAATGTACACACATCTCTCATTGGACATATTATACGACAACAGAAATACACATTTATCAACCATTTTGCACTTTTTGCACAGCACGTCAACAAAGTTATTAGATTCATTTAAAGGGCTTTACACACACAAACAAAATTCTGACTTTTCCGCTCGGGCCTAATTGTCCTAGGCCAATAGTTTGCCAGAAATCATCCATTAACTTGCCTGAGGCTGGTACATTAGGCAAGTGGCATTCGATATGTCAGCATCGTAAGAACGATGTAATAACATGAGATATCAGCATGAGAAAAACTAGAGAAACCAGTTACTGTCAAAATAGTTGTGCATTTGATTCACCATATTATCATGTAAGATTTAAATATGTTCACATTATTTGGATATGAAGTAATTGCCCTGATGGGGGTGTTTCACAAAGATCCTAAGTTGAACTTAACTCTAAGTTGGACTTTAAAAATATGGAAAACCGTTAGTTTCTTTGAACAAATTTTGTAAAAGTTCTATTAAAAGGCATAAAATGTTGATTAAAATCATTCATATTTTCTATTATCAAGGACATTTCATGTTCTTGATGTAAATTTTTTATGAAAAGTCTGAAATACTAGCATTTTTTCTTCTGGATATATTTCATTCCAAGACCAACTAAGTCCAACTTAGGATCTTTGTGAAACACTTTCATGGTCAGTCAAGTGATTAGTTCTTGCTCACAACTGGTTTCCACTTGTCCTGGGCGGGCAAGCGGGCAAGTCAGTTTGTAAAGCCCTGGGGGTGTTTCACAAAGATTCAAAGTTGAACTTGAAGTTGAACTCTAAGTTGGACTTAACAATTATGGAAAACCAGTTGTAGCTTTGGAATAAAACATATTCAAAAGCCCAAAAAGAGTAGTATTTGAAACTTCCAACAACAATTTACATTAAAAACTTCAATGTTCCTTGAAAATAACAAATATATCTTATTTCAATCAAAATGTATGCTTTTTAAAATAACTGTTCTAACAAATTTTACAAAGAAACTAATGGCTTTCCATAATAGTAAGGTCCAACTTAGAGTTAAGTTCAACTCTTGAATCTTTGTGAAACACCCCCTGGGTCTATTATGATGAAGCATTCCATAGGTTATCCACGGATAATTGTTAAAAGCCTGGGGGTGTTTCACAAAGATCCTAGGATGAACTTAACTTTAAGTTGGACTTAAAAAGTATGGTAAGCCATTTGTAGCCTTTGAATAAAATATATTCAAAAGCAATAATGCAAGTTTGTTAGACTTTTCATAAATGTTACATCAAGAACATGAAATCTCTCTGATAATAGAAAATATATATGATTTGTATCAACATATTATGCCTTTCAAAATATTTTACACCAACAAAATCAAAGAAACTAATGGTTTTACGAGTTAAGTTCAACTTATGATCTTTGTGAAATACCCCCCTGGTCACATATAACCGGTTAGCGTAAACGGATACCCGACGGAAAGTACAATTCTCAATTCATTCGTCTCCGTTCGTATGCGTTTCTGGTCCGTTCCTTGTCAGACGATGTACGTTGGAATTTTGTGTGTGCAAGAAGCTGCAACGGAGACGACTTTCGCCACCGGATAATTTGATTTCGCAAATTGTCTATTCGTCGGGCATCTGTTTACGCTATCCGGTGGTATGTGACCGGGCCTTAAATTTGTTTTGGGCTCACAAATTAGACATGCGCTGCTAATATTGCAAACGCATTGTGCATGGTGCGAAAAACACACTGGTTCAGAGTTATGTAATGCGCACAAACCGTCCTAGGTCCAAATTATCACCACGCATGACCAACTTTAAAGGGATCTAGTAACTTTGTTGACATGTGCAAAAAGTGATGAATGGTTGTTATCTGATATGTCCACTGGGTGTTGTGTGAAAATTTCAAGTTAAATGGACGTTATATGGCCGAGTAATGATCACAAATGCAAAGTGATATTCACTAACTCATTGCGCTCACTTTGTACATGGTTTCTGAACACTTCAATCGTAAATATCTTTTTAACGAAAGGGACATTTGAAAAACCATGCTTTTATTGTTAATACGAATACAACAAGGTATGAGGGAACCGCTATTCCAATTGGAATTTGAGGATTTGGACAATGTTACTAAGTCCCTTTAAAGGGATCTGAATTTAGGTACTGTGTCCATTACAAAAGATCTTATTTAGAATTCTAGTTATTATTTCATACATTGTTGTATTCGTTTTGCCAAAAAAAAAGCACGGAACAGGTTTCGGTTTTTCGAATGTTCCTTTAAAAGGATATTTACAATTGAAGTGTTCGGGTGTACACTTATCCACTGGAAATTTATAACTGTGTACAAAGTTTATTGTGCAATGGGTAAGCGAATAACACTTTGCATGAACCGCTCAGTATTACTTGTCCATAATGTATCCATTTATTATGAATTGTTACTCAGCGGACATACGGTATCAGGACACCAGAATACACTTCGTATTAACCATTCATCATTATTTGCACATTTCAACATATTTACTAGAGCCCTTTAAAGTGATCCCTGTAAAGTGTCAGATATTGCACAAAATGACATTTGAGACTTAAACATGTATTAATATCATTGTAAAATAGAATTGAAAGATTTGTGAAAGTTTGAAAGAAAACGAACTCTGTTTACCTAGTGAAAAAAACGAATATTGGGTTCATAGTTTATCACCGAATACTGATGGCCTGCCGTAGATTTGTCGCAGTAATAATCATCCGTTTGACGATATCCGCACCCGTGTATGTTTACAGACGGTACAGAATTCATGGAATTTGCGCGCGCTCGGCTCAAAGTTCAGTCGGGTCGGGAAGGTTTCCCACGCGCGCTGGCCGGACATGTTCAGCTACGGCAATTGTACTTTTTATCAAAAGCGTTAGCTAACGCTTTTGAAATAATGATTTGCAATGATAATTATCTTCATACTAAAGGGACATTTGAAAAGATCTAACCCTATTTTATTCTTATCTTACCATAAGCTAAACAACACGGCAGAAGAGAAACGAGGAAGCTCCAAGTATTTTTCGTGGAGTTAGACACTTTACCTGGATCACTTTAAGTTTCTGACGGGGGCAATAACCGCCCAAATAAAATATTCCTAGTGGTGTTTGTATTCATGTTCTTTTAGCTGCCATTACATGTTATTGACTTTTCTTACCTTTTTTCATAAATACATCATGATTTATCATGGATTAATGTAGAAGTGACAGAATAGCGATATAGATTTGACAAGAACGGTTTCATTGCAAAGACGAAATAATTGCAAGTTTTGCAAAGTTTAGAGTAACACCACGATTGTATAATACAAAATAATGATTATTCATGATACCTCGATCGCTCATTAAAAGAACGTATTAATGTGGAAGCCATGATCGATAGTATTTTATTACCAGTGTCTCTATACCACGATCGATGCCTCATTTGCAAATAATCATATCAAAATAACAATATGAAAGATGCTGCGCTTTTCATGGAGACCCTTTATTTGGTTTTGTTTTCAAGTTATTTCTCTGGGGGATATTTCCCTGTAGATCCCCCCTCCCTCCCACTCCTTAATGAGAAAAGAGGAAAAGTTATTGAACGAATGTAAACTGTTAGCGAGTTGGGTTTCCTGTCCACACACTCTAGGGATAGCAAATAAATTAACAACGCCGAATCAACAACTACGCAATCCATAATACAGTTCTTTCTTTTTCGTGGAGAGGGGGAGGGGGGGGGGGGGGGGGGGCAATATTATGTCATGTTTGTAGAGGTTTGTTCGTTGAAAATGACCATTGCAACTGTGTATAGGGCCTGCTTTCTTGGCATTATGATGGTTGGAGAATTTGATATTCTAAATTTGATTATTGTTAAATAGGTTTTTGCTGTCATACCACCACGCACGTGCAAACATATATTTTTGACGTCGTTATTTTTTCTTTAATTATAACATGTGACTATGGAACCCAGGAAATAAAACAAAATATAGGAAATAGTAGCTGAGATTCAGCATTCATCCGCTGGGGGCCGACAAACTCGACTAAAATCAAAATACTCATATATTCAGAGCTATTGATTAGTTTATAAACAAACGCAATATATAAGACTTATCTTATTTTAAAAAAATGTAAATGATCAATTTTACAGTCCATAATAAAAAAAAATTCTTGTTAAATGCGGAATGATTTGTATTGGCACTCTGATATTGTTCTAAGCTGAACTTCATTTATATTTATTGAAAATAAAGATATCCATGACAAATTGTTTAAAGGACTATTAAACTCTTCGATCTTCCTAACATCCAATCTTTCCGTAATCGGTGTTAATGGCAAACGTTAATTTGTTTTTGTCCCATCATTGAAATCAGTCATGTATGAAGGTCTGCTAATAGATGATGAATTGTTTTCTCGTCCTTTTTTCTTATACCTATATGGCTATGGTATTTGTGTTATTATAATGATGATCCAATACGAATACATAATTTTGTATACAAAAGCTTAGCGCAGTTTCATAAAAAAAATGCAAAAGTGCTATAATAATAAAAAGCGCTTGGAGCATTATTACATTGGCTTTAGCCGAGCTACCATGATGTGGCGCTCAAGCATTTCCAGGAATAAATTCCTGCTAAGTACTCATTTACTACAACTGGGTTGAGAGAGGGTCGAACCCACGACCCTCGTATTGAAAGACGAATGCCCGAACCAATATACCACGACACTTATTGCCGGTATGAATCAAAGAGTTATAGCGGACCAACACAACGACATTCACCAGAGGTGATTGTATTAATATATTTTATATAATTGTCTAAATTCTACCTTAATTGAAAAGGCATACTTAATAATTATGTTTAATTTTCGTCCCTATTCAGTTCAATTTAACTCATTTTTAGTGTGCTGGATTCTGATATTAATTATCAGACTTGCATGGTAAACCCCAGCAAGAGCACTTCAATTCCATGTCATTACTTTCTATCGAAATCCTATATAGAAATAACATGTCAATAGATGTAGTTGTATGCTGCCCCCGAAGACCTTTTAACAATGGACCACGATGTTATAATTGCAATTCATATAAGGAGGGACATTATAAGACGCTACTAATAATATGCACGTAAGCATCATGATCACAATAGTAGTTCATTATCTTTTAGCCAATTACCTCAGCTCCACCAAACATGGACGCGATATTGGTGTCAGGGGAATATTACTCTACGTCTCTAAACGTCCAATCAGATTATTGTTTCCGTTGTTCAATTACATGTAGTATACGCACCTCCATGTTACTGTAGCCATAACAAAAACGAACCACACTTTTAGTGCAATTCATACAAAAGGAGGGAAATTAAGATGATGCATGTACTCAAACATCATGATTATCATCTTTAATTGCTCGATGGAGAATTTAGAGAACTGAAAACTCCCCAATGAGTTCAAATGAGTGCTTAGGAATTATACGTATCGTAATATCATCTTAGTCATTTCAATGCAATTCTTTCAGAACAACCTCACTAATTGCATATATCATTTTAGTTGATTATATTATATATCTATTTTCCCGTACTCTAATGTGATCCTTATTCCCTTTGGGATACCTTAATGGCATCTTTAGACAGCTAACTATCTTGTACAAATCAAATTCATTTGAATGTGTTTATTGTATCTAAGAAATAATGGTTCTTGGTACATCGCATGCGATCAAGGATTACGTGTAAAAAATAGGCCTTTTCAATAAATGCATCACTATTACAATAGATTATAGTAATACAAGAGTTTTGTAATGCGCCAATTCCTTTTTTTACAAGATGCTAAGTGTATGTTACTTTAAACAAATATATACTTGGCTGTAACACCCCGTCCGGCAAGTCCCCGAAGGCAATTTAACGAGCCTATCACAAGTAAGAAGATAACTACAGGAAACCCATTGAGATGCAGTATAATTATGAACAAATAATGATGAAAAAATATTAAACGTTTGTATTTCTTAATGGCTTCCGTCTTGATATTTGGAAGAAAAGAAATATAATGCAATTCAAAGGAACCATACAAATGATTGGAGTGGTGTGGCAAGATCGGTAGAGCGCGTACTTTCTGATCGTGAGACCCCGAGTTCGAACCCTGCCCACTGCCTTTGTCCTTCAGCAAGGCATTTAATCCACATTGCTGCTCTCTATCCAGGTGTATAAATGGGTATCTGGTCAGGTGAAAATTAGCTTGGTGCACCTATAGGGTTGCCCGCCGCTAGAATGCTCCCCGGGGAGTTGAGAATGCGCACAAGATAATTGTGCGGGTCTGAACTGTACCAAATGACCAGGGATAATAATAAGCACTTTGAGCACCTTATTAGGTGGATATTGCGCAATATAAATATTCAATATTATTATTATTATTTAAATGATTTCCATTTTCTTGCAGACTATTATTTTGGAAGGCGTCTAGCCTACTGTCAAAGAGTATTACAACTTGTCACATTAATTACAACAGTCACATTGTTTATCGTCGTTTCGATCATCTTTCTGGAAACTTCTCTATGAACAATATTGTTTACTAAAACTAACAAGTCCTCAAAGGCATGTTAACAATAGATGTACATAAGATATGACGTGAATGGGAATAATGAAACAAATTGCAGGAGTTTTTAAATTAACGTTTGTCTTTTCCCTATACACCGCACCATGCATCCTCTAGTTTAAAAAAAAACACAAAAGACTATCGGGTATTGAGGGAATGTATGTATCCTCAAGCCATGGAGCTATATTTAGGATATCTATGTAGCTCCTGTGGCTCAAGCCTCGATGATTTTTTTATGCCTTGAAGATTTGTCAAAAACTATTATTTATATTATGTTTGGAAAAGGAAAATAAACAAAAAATGCATACCTGTATATATAAATATTGATGATATAAATACATTGAAATATAATTTTAAACAAAAAACGTACGGTAGTTGGCGACAAAAGTCACTATTGACTAATCGCCATAAGAACTAAACAACAACAACAACAATAATTAAGATGTTTCGTCGCATTTTAGAACATTAATTGCTCCATACTTCCGATTAATTTTCTCATTGCTATTGTATCAACATAATATTACTGTATACAGTGGAGCTTGCCCTAAACATGCTAAAGGCAATTGAACAATCTCCATCACAAGTATTACGAGTTGATGACAAACCGTACATTGAGATAACAACAAAAGAAACACAACAACACCACACTTAATAACTGCATGTATACAATTTATGTTTTGCATTTCTTTCTTGTTTTGTATTACCATTTTTTTAAATATATTAATTTCATATTAAGTGCTTCCTTTTCTCAGATCAAATGATACATTGTGAGAATTCAATGGTGACAAAACAAAACAAAACCGACAAAATAAACCTAACTCACCTGATTAAAGCCAACCGCAAATTACTGGTCCGATACCGATCAGACAAAACAAGACGTGAGTTATTAAGTCGTGAGGTTTAGTTGATATTCTTAATCATTTGTTGGTTAGGACCCGATCTTGTAATGTGCGATGGTCTTTAGATTAGTATTATAATAAAAACTAATCGAAAGACCGTTGATTAATATTGTGTTATGTGTTATCAATAAATCA
Organism: Echinarachnius parma; assembly: GCA_037951105.1. Lineage (NCBI taxonomy): Eukaryota > Metazoa > Echinodermata > Echinoidea > Clypeasteroida > Echinarachniidae > Echinarachnius > Echinarachnius parma. Next base: position 158,099 of record JBAMJV010003638.1, on the reverse strand, counting down.
ATCATATTATTTCCAAAATAAAAAATGCTATTTGTTATCAATCTGTACTGTGAATAGTATTATTATTGTAAATGTTTGTTTTTTCGGATGAAAGCGATAACGAAGCCCAGCCCCTTTTCCAAAATGAGGATAAGCTGGGTTAAATCGCATTTGCTAAGCATACCTTTGCAATTAAAACAAAACAAACCATTGCTAGCTTTAGAGCAAGAGGAATTTTATAACAATTAACTCTATCAACAACTAATACAAAACAAGTTATACATGAATAATATAAAATATGACATTCACAAGATATAACTGTATGAGAGAGAAAGAAAAAGAAAATATGTATTCAAGCGTATCGGTATATCGAAATCAGATACTAACATATATTATTATAAAATGCCGATACCCTAACATGTTATACAAATCTATAAAAAAATCAAGCAAGCCAACAACAAACACATTCCTACAAAAAATTATTACATCATACATGATCGAAGTAGTTCCGAAAATTCAGAATTATATCACAGAGTATTATTAAATATGACCACAGATGCTTTGGACAAGCAGCCTAATTATCACCGAAACAACTTTAAATTGTTAGTATTATAATTATCTTATTATTATCCGGACTCGCGAGCCGCAGCAAACCGATGAAGACATTAATTGAAAGGTGTGAACAGTTGTACAAAAATAGGAACAAACTAATTGCAATAATAAATTGTGCGAAGAATGTTAAAGGGATAGTTGAGTTTTGGTATAGAGGGCGCTGCACAAAGTATTTCTTTTGTGAGGTAATGAAAAACTGAGTGTCAAATTTGAAAGAGCATACAATTTTAATAAAAGAATAAACTTGATCAACATCGGTTCAGAAACAGCTGAAATATCAACCAACATATAAACCTGGGACCCCAGGTTTACTCGATGATTTAAGAAGAAAAGAAAAATGCTGACACTTAAAACAAAAAAAAATGATCTCTCTTTTTAATTTTTATATTAACAAAACATCTTTATGCACAATTTTGGTATTAAAAAGGGTTGAAACCAATGCGTTTTTAGAGAGCGACCTCTTGAGTTTTAACGGCTCTTTTTGTTAATGATATCAGGCTTTTTACTTAGTCGTTTGTAATTTCGTATACCTTTCGAGCATGGTGAGTTATAACTATTAGTTTATAATGTAATGGTGCAGGTTTTGGTTCCTAAAATTTAGTTTGACCAAAACCAAAACTCAGCTATCCCTTTAATGTGAAAATAATGAATAGGTGTTTAACAAAGCGATAGGATTGTGCTGCAACTATATACCGATTGACGTTCAAAAGTGCATTCCGTACTATCTAAAAAGATATTTATTTTTGTAATTAATTCTCCAGATTTTTGTTTTTTATCTGAAATATATGGGAATTTGAAAGCGCATCATTCTACTTACTATTCAATGCATCCTTCATCTGCGGAAGAAGACTTGTTTTGTGTTTTTGTATGGAAACATAAAAGCTGTTTATGTTCAAATCAAAATAAAACTCTCCTGTTTATAAGGAAATCATCAATAAAAGTGGCATTTACAAGTTGTAACAATAGTGTTTGGAATAATTTCAAAAATAGGTAAGCTTGCTATGAAAATTAAACACATAAATAAATATTTGCTTTTCTCATTTGTATGTATATTATTATTTTCTTGCTCAATTTAATTTATATTACTATTTTTTTGGAAACAAGTGGGCCGGTATTCTACTAAATGTATCCAATTAACCTAAACTAAAAAGACAACATTTACCAGATAACCATTAAAACCATTCCACACTATGACAGTTTGACTAGCACATTGATAGTTTGTATGCACCAATAGAGATACATTAACTGTTTCTCCTCAGACTAACATTCCAATTAAATGTTTTTTTTATAAGTCACCAGTAATATTATGTCCTCCGACTTAAGGGACATTATGTTAAACCATTTCATTGGTATGTCAATCATCCCTTTGTATGGATGGTTAATGACAAGAAGCAATCAGGAGAGGCGCATGACAACCATCAATGTGCTTGTACAAATCCACATGTTTGAACTGGTTCAACTGCTAACAGGTAATTACTGTCTTGTTTAGTTTAGCTTACGTTGATAAATTTAGTAGAATACCGGCCATAATGTCTATGATTGTTGGTTTAAGATTACTAAAATCTGGTAATTTTTAAATATCAAATACTTAAAGGACAATGAAATCCAGACAAATTGTTGTATGCACTATAAGACACTAAATATAATGAATAATCTCTGAAAATTTGAGCACAATCGGTCAAGAAATAAGAAAACTATGGCTCTTTGAAAAGAGCCATGTATTTCTTTGAGTGACTCAAATTGGCAACGTACTCTGGCAAAGTTGTGGACAACTCCCCATACATTTTGTACACAAAATTTCAGTTTTGTTCAATTTTCTCAAAATTTATGTATACCCTTCGTTCAAGTTCAACATATGTTTTGTAGAATGCTTTTATACATAACATATCATGAGTTGGGGGAATGGAAAAATGTGACTATGAAGAAAACTGTAAAAATGGGAACATTTGTGTACAAAACATATGGGGAGTTGTCCACACACTTATCAGAGTGCGTTGCCAATTTGAGTTCCCCATAAGAATAAATGGACATCTTCAAAGAGCCATAGTTTTCTTGTTTCTTATTCGATTATGCTCTAACTTTCAGAGATTATTCTTCTTAATCTCTTCAAGACTATGAAAGCAACATTTTGCTTGGGTTTCATTGCCCTTTAACGCGTACTCCTTTAAAACTGCAAATATGCAAAACACACTGATTTCCCATGGTGACAATGGTAAACATTTTTGTAATGATTCATTGAAATGTTTTCATGTTATCGGTAGCTCTGACTATCACTAATTTGACGTAATTTCAAACATAAATAATTGTTAGTGCCATCTGCCATTATGGGATTCTAGTTACATCTTCCTTAATTAATTATGACTTTTATGATTTGTAAATCCTAATAATTCAATTGAATGTCGCTTATGCTTTATTTGCCTCTCTTAACAAAACATGTTTGGATGTAAAATCTTTCCTGCGAATCGATGTTGTTTTAAAAGAAAGGTCATTAAATGTTCAAAGTGATTATCGTACTTGACAAAACATACGCCTGCGTTTTGCGTCATTTTAAACATAATACCATCTGTCGTGAGAAGTGTTTCTTTTGATCCTATACGTATTCATATTTCCCTGAACTTAGATTCTCTGAACTGTATTATGTCTTAAGTCATGAATATGATTACAGTGAATATGCTGTATATATACGGCTGGTGCCATGCGTTGAATGTTCTTTATAAATCATGTCAGCGAATGGAGACTTAAGCAAATAACACGAATAATCAAGTGACAATAGTAAATATTGAAGTCGACATTAAAACTACTTGTGAATCTTTTCGTCCAAATTGAAAAGATGTAGTGGGGAAACAGAGAGATAGATAGAGGGATTGAAGGGGGTATATGAAAGGGGGGGGGGGGTGGGGGGAGGAGGTCGAGAGAGATAAAGCGCAACAATGAAAGATGAAAAGATAAATTGTTTATCATAGGACCAAACTATGCAAGCTGCGAGTCGGTAGGCGTTGTAATCCACACGTATTCGCGTAGAGTGGTTGTCCTGATAGATTGTCTGACCATTAGGCACCGACGGCTTGGCTGATCGGCGCCTCGTCTACACCCATTTCGTCAACATTTCTAATAATGTGGTCTAACAAATTATGACATTTTAGCATTATTCATTTTATTTAACTTGATCACATACCCTAATCTCTAATCTTAACCATAAACATTTACATTCTCAGTTTGATCGTAAGGACACCGACCAAGGTGAGCGTTGAACAACATAATGAGGGGTAGACCAAGCGATAAGACTTATGATCATTTGATCGATGTCTACAGGGGCCGCGGAAAGGTTTTGAAAGTGGGGGGGTGGGGGCTGACCACATTTTAATTGTTACAATAATTGTTATTTTATCCTTATGTATTGTATTGTTTTATGCCAAAAAAGTGGAGGGGGGGGTGCAGCCCCCCCCCCCCCCCCCCGGTTCCGCTGCCCCTGGTCTATTTCGTACGATATGTCTCATTTGGTTCAACTATTGGTGCCCCAAAACCCTTTACTGGGCTAACGTAAACAAATAGTAGGCCTTCAAAATTCCGAGAATAGCAAATTGCAACCGTTTGAATGAAATAAACCGAACAGAAAAAGTAAATACCCCCCTAAACCCCTGCTCATAATGTCATAACCAAGAATCGTTTCAAGATTTCGTCTCGCCCAAACATTTCTATGGTAGCTAGGCAAACAATGTGTAAAAAGTATAGGTTACTATTAATCCATGGTTGAGTAAGCACACATTACAGAGAAAATTGTCATATTTCAAAATTCGCAAAAGTATTATTATTATTGCAGCTTATTGATTTAATTAGAAATTTTAAATTGCACTCTTTTACAATTGCAAGTAATACAAAATCAAAATGGATGGAATATGAAACAGCATTGTTTAATAAACCGTAATCAATGCATTGAGTCACATGTCCATCTTCACAACATTGTACAGGCGATAGTAAGTTCTTGTGACTTTGGGGATTTTGTCTTTAATCTGTGTTCGTTCAGCCATGAAATTATGAATATTTCACACAAAATGTACACAACAACTGTAGAAATATTGTGGTCAGATGACATCTTGAAACAATGATCGGTTATGAAATTATGAGCAATTGTTTAGGGGGTAGTTACTTTTTGTGTTCGGTTTATTTCGCATTAACTAAGTCTACATCTTCATTAGATAACCCGGCCCTTTTCTTGGACAAACATAACAATACTGTATAGCAACGTTGTTGTGATACTTTCATCAGAACGATGTAACGTTTGTGAAAAGGGGACAGCGATGAAAAGGTCAATGGTCATCAGAAGAGACCGCGTAAAGCTATTAATATGGATGGCCATTGCCATCCTCCATCCACTAAGAAGCGGTACAAACGATACTAGAGCTCGCTTGTGGCCACTTGACCGGCTGACCAACCGCTTAAATAGCAAACGTGCTGTGATTTATCAATGTTTCCACTAACAAGTTCATTCGTGGAGCAGCTCTTCTTGAACAAGTTGAACACAATAGTTGCGTTGTAACCCGTTGTTGTTGTTTTTTGGGGGTAGGTGGTGCAATTTACGTTTAAGTCCTGTCTAACTTAACAGTTGTTTAAATCTTGTCACGACTAAGTTAGACAGGACTTCAGAATATTGGCCTCAGTATCAAGGTCATTATATCCAAGAGCCACTTAATTGTCTAATAAAGCAAAACACTACTCCGCATTTGGAGATAATGATGTGGCCCCTTTAAATTGAGACACTGTCTTGTGTAGACAGTGGCATCGGACAATACAATAGGCATGGGACGATTACTCGATTTATTATTGCGCCCTTGTATATCCACTTTGCACTCTAGTGGGAGCTGGCTAGAATGCATAAAGCAACTGACTACACAAAGTCAAGCGTGCACGCATGTGCATGACACCCTATGACTTAATAAACAGGGGTTCTTCTCCATGTTGTTACCTGTGTTCCTTGCCTTTCTAAATTTGCGCTGATAATGCAGATTCAAGTCCAATCAACTCTTTGTTTTTCTTTTACAGAATGCATATTTTTGTTCAAGGATATGCCTTCACGGATCACGTTTCTCCATTCCATGTGTAAGTCAATATCTCACGCGTGGGTTAAATGGTTATTTCTCGGTGTCAGTTTCTTTTAACCAGGGTAGGTCCAACGATTCACCAATAATACGAGGGTCTGTCCGGGGACTGTACAAAATGAATTACACAGTTTCCGAAAACACTTTTCGATCTATCATGATCTTGAGAAAAGGGAAGCACGTTTCTTTAAGAGAGCTGCAATAAGAAGTTCAAGGTCCATTTTACCATGCTTATTCAATACGATCTTGAGAAAAGGGAAGAACGTCTCTTTTAGAGAGCTGCAATAAGAAGTTTAAGGTCCATTTTACCATGCTTATTCAATACGATCTTGAGAAAAGGGAAGCACGTTTCTTTTAGAGAGTTGCAATAAGAAGTTTAAAGGGGTAGTACAGTTTTGGTAAGGCTGAACTTTAGTAACCAAACCTGGACAGAAACATTATAAACTAATAGTTATTACTCCACCATGCTCGAAAGGTATACAAAATTACAAACGACTAAGTAAAAAGCCTGTTATCATTCAAAAAGAGCCATTAAAACACAAGAGGGCGCTTTCTAAAAAGGCATTGGTTTCAACCATTTTTCATACAAAATAATGCATGTGATGTTCTATTGAAATAATGATTAAGTAGATAAAAATCGCTTTTGACAATTTTTGAAAAAGTGTAAGCATTTTTTAAATTTTTTGAAAAAAATCATCTAATTATTTGGGCCCCAAATAATTATAAGATCAAATATATTTATTGATATTTCAGCCGTTTCTGGACCGATTTTGACCAAATAAAGTTTATTCTGCCACTAAAATTGCATGTTCTCTCAAATTCGACACTCAGTTTTTCATTATCTCACAAAAAATTGTGATGTGCAGCGCCCTCTCTACCAAAACTAAACTACCCCATTAAGGTCCATTTTACCATGCTTATTCAACACGATCTTGAGAAAAGGGATGCACGTTTCTTTTAGAGAGCTACAATAAGAAGTTCAAGGTCCATTTTACCATGCTTATTCAATAGTACAAAGTTTTTTTTTTTTATCAACACAAGGATACGTTTAACAGTTTAAGTTCATATTTGATTGAACAAGAATGAAATATGATTTTTTTTTCCCCTTCGTACCTTGCAATCATTTCCTGGAAACGAACATGCTGACTTTTTTAAAATTGAGAACTCCGTCGATATCATAATGACAAAAGAAACGTACCCAGCTTTTTGAAAAGATTTTTTTCTCAGAAAGTTCGTACACTGATACCTGTATTTGTTTTGTTTTAATTTGAACATTATAGGAACTTTCACAAGTTGGAAAAAAGACAGATAACTTCGTAAAGACTAATATAAAGATCTGGTTCGATATGTGGTTGGCTTGTCATGTTTGTCCTACGTGTGCAAGTGAGCTGTTCACATTTGATAGGTCTATCTAAAATGTGGACCATACTGGCTGGAATACGCACATGCTTAATCGCGTGCGATATCACGTATTTCCAAACACGTACGCAAATCCATTTGAGCGCACTCGTGTATCAATTTTCATTGTCTTGCACTTCTACTTGCGAACTCGATGGGATCAATCAGTGAGGATGGTGCGTCGAGGGAATCTATAGTCCTGCCACTCGGAAAGAAATCAAGCTCTGTCAGATTCATCACGATTCATCGGCCAGTTAATCCTCTGACTGCTTTTAATACATACTTTGAAGGTCATCGAGTTATTCACGTTATTACTCAAAAAGTATGCCCATCCAGTGTACTTTATTTCTATTTGTATGTTGCGTTTGTCCTTCAGCAAGACAGTTAACCCAATATTGCTCTACCGACGTGTATAATTATTGTGACCCGCAAAGAATGGGAACGTGGTTCATTAGCACTGTGGGCGCCTATACAAAAAACGACTTTCTGGAGTACTCCCGGGGGAGTGGACAATGTGCACCTTATGTGCAGGAATGATTGAAGTGTATTGATTGATAGTGTGTATCCGTTGACCTGGGTTTATATAAATGGCGCTCAGATCGAGGCTCATTACAAATTGCGCTCTATGAATATATACAATATAATTTGTTGTATTATATGTTATGGGTAACGCATTGAGCACTGGTCATTATTGTGTTTTGGAGGCTAAAGAATGTAGATGTTTTAGGCAGTGGCGTCGCTACGGGTAGCACGTGCCCCCCCCCCCTAAATAAGGCGTGCCCCCCCCCCCCCCCCCAAAAAAAAATAATAAATAAATAAATACATAAATAATAATAATAATAAAAAAATAAATAAAATGAATAAATAAATAAAATAAAATAAAATAAAAAATCAGACCGACCACGCTACGCCACTGGCCACTGGGAAACCAACATGCGCCCAGATTGTCTTTATCGAAAGTGAATGTCATGTCCATGGATATGAAATACTGTAATACAATATGTGATACTCTTGGTTGGGCCATGGCACACACCTTTGTGGTATTTACACTGGGAAGTCAATGGTTTTAATAAAACTAAATGTCAACCACTTCTTCCAAAGGAACTCGCCATGGGAGAAGTTCGAGCAAAGAAAATCACGTTTTAGTAAAAACGATACCTCGAAAAGTACAACTTCATCTTTTTTTGCTGATTCGAAGATTTAAAGGGACAGTCCCTCTTTTACAAAAGTTCTGAACAGTTTCCAGTTCACGGATGGGGATGAATGTAACACATACAAACAAAATCAGATCGAACAGCCCTGTAATTTGGATTCTACGAATGAAAAACGAATGCGTCCCTCCATCAAACTATATATCGGTCAATAAAGGAGTTTAACTGTTTAGCATAATATTACAACAATATTGTACTTATTTTTTGTAAAGGTATTGTGAAGCCGACATTTGTAAAGGTATGTCACGGAAAAAGATCTCAAAAATGAAGAATATATAATTACATGTAGCCAGTTTAAGCGAGGTTTGGTTATTTTGCTTAGTAATCGCTTACCTATTGTTATGTATGCGCGGGTCACGTAGCTAGCGCGGGTCACATAGGGGTCACGCATAGCGCTGTGGCACTCCTTGGAATCCGTGAGCGAACTTTCTCGACGGGTGAACACACGTATACTGCACAATTTACCGTTGGACGATGGTTTATTAGATTTAGGTCTATAACTCCACGAAAAAGAGATTTCCAGCCCTAATTTTTTCAGGTATGCTATTAAATGACATTTTCTTTCAGATAAGACAATAACCTCGCAACTTTTGAAATTTGGCTTGCCAAAGAGGGGCTTCCATGTATATCAGGTTACAATGTGAACCAAAATGGTAAAGAAAGGTTCAAGATATTGGTGTTTTCTATCGCGTTTGTTCCATCGTAATATACCACAAATGTTGTGCTAGATTAATTGGTTTTCTTCAAAATCTCTCACTTTCCAAACTCGCACTAATTGATTTACTCATTGCATCATTTGGGGTATTAAGCTGGAGCTATTATGACATAAAAGTCCTATCGCCATTTACCTGCAGTGTGGCCATTCGTTGTTGGGACGAGGCTCAATTGTTATAATTGTTACGACTAAAATTACAGTACTTGATTTTAAGTATTTCTGTCATATTGCATGCGTTGTAAGTTTGATCGCGCTTTATTGTATACATGTTCTTGTTTGGAAAAAATAGCAATATTTTATATTTTATTTTTTAATAGTGTAATGATTGTATAAGCTTCTTTACCATGTAAAGTTAAAATATGAGTGTACACTTCTCAACGTAATATTATGCTTGTATATATTATGCTGGAATTACACGTTTTCGATATGACCTTATCTGTACGTATACCATAATGGTTGTAATAATATAACATGGTTATAAAAAACAAAAAGCGACACCGAATTCTTAGATTAATATCCCTTTACTTCGTTCATTGGCTGGTTACCCGTATCATTATCAGTAAATGGATAACATTTATAAATAAATGTGTAGGATTATCCATGTATTCCACTCAGTAATCAAATGCAGTTTAAGCGAAAACAACAGCACGAGTTTCTTTTTTAAGTAAGCGATACGCACGTAATAGTTGTCTAGTACTTGTTATACATCGTATACGTGTACAATTTAATTCAGATCAAATGGCATTATTAAGTGGAAAGTAACACCTCCTATTTTCCTTCAAGAATTCCATTCTCATTTTCCTTTCCTTGTATTCTTCCTTTTCTTCTCATCCCTCCGATCTTCCTGGTTCCTCTGCGTTTTCTCCTCCTTCTCCTTCTTGTTCTAGTCTTGTTCTTGTTATTCTTCTTGTTATTCTTCTTCTTCTTGTTCTTCTTGTTCTTGTTCTTCTTGTTCTTCTTGTTCTTGTTCTTGTTCTTGTTCTTGTTCTTCTTCTTCTTCTTGTTCTTGTTCTTGTTCTTCTTCTTGTTCTTGTTCTTCTTCTTGTTCTTGTTGTTGTTGTTGTTGTTGTTCTTCTTCTTCTTCTTCTTCTTCTTCTTCTTCTTCTTCTTTTCTTGAAGTTGAAGTCAAAGAGTTGTAAATCATTTGTAGCTAACGAGCACTTTAATTACAACTATACGTTTCCATCGCTGTAAAAACCAGTAATGTTGTGTGTATTAGTATTATCTTGTTTGAGTTGCTAAAATATCACCTAAAATAACTGAAAATATAAAGTTCTTCAGGAGATGGTTCTGTATTTGTTTTTTCATTACATTTACTTACATTTTGTAAAGGGGGGGGGGGGGGGGGTTACAAAATGTAAGTGGTCTTGAGGCCACTTTTTAGCGGTCTCGACCATCATAACCAATGGTTATCCGGGGTACGCCAGTGTTTCAAGCTATTACCACCCCTTACACCCTCTAATAACCACTGACTTCGCCGTAAATAACCTAAATAGGAACAGTATATAGTACAATAAAGTACAAGTACTACATTTAAGGGAAAAGGATGTAGAATGCAGGAAATTAGTATACGTCTGGGTCCTCAATAAGATCGTCGAGCGAACTAAGGCACGGCTAACTATTGTAACATAATACCCGCGGCGCCCATGCAGCGCTTGGCAAATTGTTGATATCGCAGTTTAAATGATGTATACATTCCCTATAAATGCGGATATGATATTAAAGAACATGGGCGTAGAGGAGATATTATTGTGTTATTGTGATAGGCAGTTGGCATGTACAAAGATATTATCCTCCTCATCTTGACTTTTGGATAAGAAGCGAAACAGACAAAAGACAAGAATCTCACACACGAAACTTCAAAAAAAACAAATTATGACAGCGCACCTTTATGGATTAGTGTGTGAGAAATGATGAGTTGATAGCTGTAAAGTGTTGATAGTTGATATTAGAAGTACGCGTTAGCCCCATAGGTCAGACATTATTGCTATAGGATAAAATTCTCCGCAAAGCCGAAGTCTATTACATTCTTATCCACTTTTCATTCCGTGGGTTAACCACTATTGTGTGTTGCTTTTATAAACATCGCCTACAAGCAAAATGTGACGTTCGCATCGTTGCTTAATGAACGATATTGCCTCTAAGATGCATGGTAGATATCACCATGAAAGTTTAACACATACAGTGCCAAGTACACACATTCAAACTTGTGGAAAGCTGCTTTTTGTCCCTCATCAAGCTACTCATTAAGTGTCAAGTCTATGCTTGCACGCAAGGGTAATAATTGGGCATGTGTATTGTATTGTGCAGAGGCGTTGTATACTTCAGTGGCTCTGTTGTTCAGTGCACACCCTGATCGTCAAGCATATGGCATTCGTAAACCAGACGCCCCGTGGCGGTACCATCTTGCGATCTACTTGCTCATGGTAAGGAAGACACAATGACTCAAGTATTGTGCAGTGCGCAAACAAAGACACAAACTTCACATACATTATTGCATTTAATATCTTGGGTAGATGTGTACTTAGTCTGGGCCATATGAGAAGTGCCATCGGTAGAATAACATTAAAGTCGCCTCACTAGCGGTATTCCTATGGTGGCCCTGAACTATTCATAGTACATTTAAATCATAAATCACGAATCTCATCGTGAATATTTTTGCAATATATCGCACGGTCCGTCGTGTACGTTTACGTATATTGTCACAAATCTTGTCGCTATTTTTGTAGATTCAATTATGCATGAACCAGCTACGACCGCATGTACGCTTACTTAGTACTCGAGAAAAATATAATTCACAACGTGGTCGGACAAATTATCTAAGTGGCGCGAATCGTATGTCATACTAGGTACAAGTCCATATAGGATAACTGTGCAAAAAGCACTGTATAGAGGCTTACCGGGATAGATACAACTAAACAAAACAAATCACAACTAAATATTCAACCCAATCGTATAATTGTTTAGTACATTTCTCGACATGGTAAGCGACGAATGATCTAGTACATCTAACAACAACATTTCCAACATACGCAACCTCGCAACACAATAAGCGACGATTCACAACGAGATTCGCGAATGGCGGTGCACTCTCATATGGGGCGTCAAGTGTAACACATGTGATTCTGTCACGAAATCAATGTTTTTGTCACCAAATCAATCCCACCAATTGATTTTGTCACGAAAGCAATATCACCTATTGATTTTGTCACGAAAGCAATATCACCTATTGATTTTGTCACGAAAACAATCTGACAAATTGATTTTGTCACGAAATCACTCCCAAGACTGATTCCGTGGACAAAATCACTCGCGGTTGTGATTCCGTGGACAGAATCACTCGCGGTTGTGATTCCGTGGACAGAATCACTCGCGGTTGTGATTCCGTGGACAGAATCATTCGCGGTTGTGATTCCGTGGACAGAATCACTCGCGGTTGTGATTCCGTGGACAGAATCACTCGCGGTTGTGATTCTGTAGACAGAATCACTCGCGGTTGTGATTTTGTCCACGGAATCACTACGTTGAGTGATTTTGTGATTTTGGGTATCCGAAATAAACAAAGCGACGATCGATATATCGAATCTAACGACTACGATACATCACGATAATGACTTATCTTTAAGTTTTTCTGTATACATTGTCGAAGCAGGTTATCCAACGACTTGTGATAACTTCTGGCATCAAGATGTGACCACCACATCGGTACGACATGTAGTAGATTCGTGAATGATCGCCTCTGCTACCAAGATTTGACATTGCTTGACGCATACTGAAGCGCAATTAGGTCAACAATTAGGTATCACATAGTCCTCAATATAACACAAACCCCCAAATACCCTTGGTACAGAGTTCTGCATTTGACATGATTTAGTGGCTCAATCAGTTTCCAATTTTAAGTTTCACATCTCTATATCATATCAAGCAGAAAGCGACGTGCGCGCTCTTTCCACTTGGTATTGTACCCTCATCAATTATGAATGATGGACTTTAAAGGGATAGTTGAGTTTTGGTATAGAGGGCGCTACACAAAATAATTTTTTTGTGAGATAATGAAAAACTGAGTGTCAAATATGAAAGAGCATACAATTTTAATGACAGAATAAACTTTATTTGGTCAAATCTGTTCAGAAATGGCGAAATATCCATAAACATAGCCATTTGTAATAAATGTGGGGCCCCGCAATTATTCAATTTTGAACCAGCCGTTAAAATTGTTTAAAAATGCTTCCTCTTTTCAAAAATTTACAAAATAGGTTTTTAGATAGTTGTTGATTATCTCTCTATCTAATCACTATTTCAACAAAACATCACATGCACAATATTTTATTTAAAACTTATTAAAACCGATGAGTGTTTAGAGAGCGCCCTCTTGAGTTTTTACGGCTCTTTTTTAATGATAACAGGCATTTTACTTAGTCATTTGTAATGTTTCATTCCTTTTTAGCATGGTGGAGTTATAACTATTAGTTTATAATGTAATGGTGCAGGTTTTGCTTACTTAAATTCAGTTTGACCAAAACTGTACCCTCTTTACCAGAACTCAACTATCCCTTTAAACGCAAATTCATTACGTACAAGTTGCGTTTGATCTCAAGTGCAAGTTGCGCTTTGTATCAACATATTTACAATTAATCCATGAATTACTGCAACGTTGCAACTATCCCTTTAATATACAGACTATTTTCCACGCGAACATTCTGGAATATGTACATACCTGTGCGTTTGTTCGCGTATAATCGCGTATTTGCGTGAACGGGAAACACGATGCGTTTGCACGAGCATGTGCGAATTGGGCCCTGTTCGAGTTTACACGAGCTGTCATACTCGTAAATAAGGAAACTTATTTGTGAACTTGACTGAAGTAAGTTTAGTCAAACGCGTATACGCGTTTGGAGTCACATGGGGCTTAACATAAAGAACGACACTTCTAGATCAATCTCCCAAATTAAAGGGGTAGTACAGTTTGGGTAAGGCTGAGCTTTAGTAACCAAAACCTGCACAATAACCTTACAAAAATAGTTATAACTCCACCATGCTCGAAAGGTATAGAAAATTACAAACGACTAAATAAAAAGCCTGTTATCTTTCAAAAAGAGCCATTAAAACACAAAAAGGCGCTCTCTAAAAAAGCATTTGTTTCAACCATTTTTCATAACAAATTATGCGCGTAATGTTTTGTTGAAATAATGATTAAATAGATCATCAACAACTATTACAAAAACCTCTTTTGACAATTTTTGAAAAAGTGTAAGCATTTTTTATTTAAAAAAAACCATCGAATAAATCTGGGGCCCAGATTTATTCCGCCCAGATTTATTCCGATCGGATATATTTATTGATATTTCAGCTGTTTCTGAACCGATTTTGATCAAATTAAGTTTATTCTGCATGTCATTGAAATTGTATGCTCTCTCTCAAACTTTACACTCAGTTTTTCATTATCTCACAAAAAAATTATTTCGTGCAGCACCCTCTATACCAAGACCGAACTACCCCTTTAACCCAATGAACGAGAAACATAATCTTACAATTGACTTTCATTTGACATCATGTCCAATATCATGATGAAGTGTATGCCCTCGCATTCTCGAAGCGATTTGCCCTCAATAAAAAAGTTCAGGTTTCAGAACATGATCACGACACCTTTATCGCGTATAGATCTTCCTTATGAATGATTGCCTCTACTGTACCTATAATTCACATACTAACACGTAGAGTAGAAACATGAGGAAGTAAACTTGAAAGAATTTCCTGGACAAACGCGCTAAACGCCAGTTTGACCAATTCTTAAATAGTGTAGTCATTGTATGATACCAAATATTGCCTTTTATATGACGCATCGCTTATTCCACATTATAGAATGGGTTGATAAATCCCTGCAATCTGATTGGTTGAGAGCAACATTTGTGCAGACAATTAATTGTACTGGATGCATGAAAAGTCATGCGTCCGGTAAAAATTTCATGCGTCCGGTAAAAAATTTCATGCGTCCGGTAAAAAAATCATGCGTCCGGTAAAAAATTTCATGCGTCCGGTAAAAAATTTCATGCGTCCGGTAAAATCATTTCATGCATCCGGTAATTTTTCTAATTTTTAATTTTTTGACTTTTTGGGGGGCGTAACAATGCCCATTCTATAAAACAGATGATGCGCAAGTTTATTTCGTGGGTCGGTGGAATTGTTTGCACGCGGTAACTATGGAAACTAGTCTAAACCCACTCAGCTTCGCCTCGTGGGTTTAACAGTTCCATAGTTACCTTGTGCAAATAATTCCTACCGACCCACTCATACCTGCGCATCATTTGTATACTAATTAATACTAAAACGTTATTTTTGAAAGTTGTAATTATAATTATTATTGTGAAAAGCACATAATGTTTTACTTATCAATCCAGCAGCTATTGACCAAAATTGAGATGAATAATTCAGTTACTAAATTTGATTGTCGGATAGAAATCGACTCGTTATATTAAAAGTGTCCGGTGGGCTTTAAAAAAACAAAATATGTTCCTATGTATCGAACTTGTTGAATATGAAAAGAATATTAAATGCTCGTTCCGTTTTTTATTTAATGCATTCTGCGATAAATAATACATGTATAACCCCCTTATTGTTCTTAAAGGGGTAGTTTAGTTTTGGTAAGGCTGAACTTTAGTAGCCAAAACCTGCACAGTAACATTATAAACTAATAGTTATAACTCCACCATGCTCGAAAGGTATACAAAATTACAAACGACTAAGTAAAAAGCCTGTTATCATTCAAAAAGAGCCATTAAAACACAAGAGGGCGCTTTTTAAAAAGGCATTGGTTTCAACCATTTTTCATACAAAATTATGCATGTGATGTTTTATTGATATAATGATTAAATAGAGAGATCATCAACAACTATTTAAAAAACGCTTTTGAAAATTTTTGAAAAAGTGCAAGCATTTTTTTTTTTTTTTCTAAAAATCATCTAATTATTTGGGCCCCAAATAATTATTTTATCAGATATATTTATTGATATTTCAGCCGTTTCTGGGTCGATTTGGACCAAATAAAGTTTATTCTGCCATTCAAATTGCATGTTCTCTCAAATTCGACACTCAGTTTTTCATTACCTCACAAAAAAATTGTGATGTGCAGCGCCCTCTCTACCAAAACTAAACTACCCCTTTAAACTAGATTATTCTCACCTTCTTCCCTCTATTTTCTCTCGCGCTCCTTTTCTCCTTCTCGTTTTAATTTTCAATTTCTGCCAACCGACCAGGAAATAGAAGCCGACACAAAACATTTCCTCCCTTATCGCCAACTAGTTCTTCAAAATGGGAAACATTTACCAACAAGTCAAATGCGTTTTCTATAACATTCGGGATACTTGAACACCAATTTACATTGACAATATTGAAGACGCGAACTTGAGACCCGGCCTACATTCGGACATACGACCGTAAAAGAAACATGAACGGCGCATTATGGTTTCGAATGATCTCCCGTTCATCGCTGTAAATTAGGACTGACATGAATTTGGTAGGCACATTATATTTGTTTTACCAACGCATGTTCACCTTGATGACAGATAAACGTAGAGTATTACTAGAGATAAGAGACAGACGACTAGGATACTATTTGTGTCTGTTTAATCATCGGTAGGGATGTTTGCTACAAAATCAATTAATTTAATATTAATGGTGTAGAAGATGGAGTGTGTCCTGAGATGCTAAAGGCTGAAGAACAAGAAACACCTGACCTTTTGAGACACATTATGCAAGATATATGGGACAGAGAAACCATACCAGATGAATGTAAAACCGGTGTCATTGTTAAGCTGCCAAAGAAGGGAAACCTTGGGGACTGAAATAACTGGAGAGGCATCACCTTGTTATCCCTCACCAGCAAGATATTCAGCCGCATTATCTTACAACGCATCACAACAGCTGTGGATACCATACTGAGAGAAGAAAAAACCGGTTTCAGGAAAGGACGATCGTGCACAGATCCTATTTTTGTGCTACGACATATCCTTGAACAATCACAAGAATGGAACAGCTCACTATATGCAGTGTTCGTAGATTTCGAGAAGGCGTTTGACAGCCTTCATCGTTCTTCATTATGGAAGATACTCAGACATTATGGTATCCCACAAAAACTAGTCAACATCATACAATCACTGTATAATGAATTTAAATGCCGAGTTATTCAGAACAACCAACTGACGGAACCATTTATGGTAAACACCGGAGTCAAATAGGAATGTATCGTATCACCATTGCTGTTCTCCTTGGCTATTGATTGGTTGATGAGAGGTGTCACTCAGGGGAAAAGACAGGGCATCCAGTGGACACTCAGCACAGTTTTAGAGAACCTGGACTATGCAGACGATTTGGGACTTCTATCAAGCAGGTACCAAGACGCACAGCAGAAGACAGAGAGTCTATCTAGGGTAGCCAGTACCATTGGCCTTAAAGTCAATGCTAAGAATACACAGGCATTTAGGAAAAACACAACTAACAATAATCCTATCATGGTAAATGGAAAACCACTAGAGGACGTACAAGAGTTCACATACTTGGGTAGCAAGGTAATAACAGATGGCGATTGCATCCAAGAAATAAACGCAAGGATCAGTGAAGCAAACCAAGTTTTTGCCACGCTCAGAACCATGTGGAGAAGCAACGGACTAAATATCAAGACAAATATTAATATCTTCAGGAGCAATGTCCTAGGTGTTCTTCTATATGGATCAGAATGCTGGAAAACCACCGTCGCCATTAAACAAGCTAGAAGTGTTCCAAAACAAATGCCTCCGGCGCATCATGAAGATATTCTGGCCCAACATCATCTCCAATGAAGATCTTCACAGACAAACTGGAATGATGCCCATGGAACAGACCCTTGCGAAGCGCCGATGGAGATGGCTTGGGCATGTTTGCAGAATGTCGCCCAACTCCATTACAAGGACTGCGATGCGATGGACACCACAGGGCAAACGAAATCGAGGCCGACCAAAAGAGACATGGAGACGCACCATTAAAAAAGACCCTCCCTCAACACAGCCCCCCATGTAGCACAAGATAGAGCCAGATGGAGATCCCTCCTGTCTCCTCAAGCGCCTGATGTCACAGACGAGGATTGAGTGAGTGAGTGAGACCCGTCGGTGCACAGAATCGCGAAGGTGTTCAGTTGTAAAGGAGTGTTCCTCCTTGTACTTACCAATTGCGGGCCATACAACAAGAGGATAGTGGCGCATATTATGCAGCGTATGACCTGCCTATTTCGTGCTCACTTTGTGCATTACGCACCAGGCGGGTTTGTGTGAAGCGCTCAGGAATATGATTGGCTGGTTTAAAAAATCGAACAAACTGGACATAATATTGTACGCAAGATAGCTCCGCACGTCGTGTTTGCGACGACCGTACGTCTTTAACACATTTTACCGCACAATGCAAATCTAATGAGAACGCCATACCACGTCCACCGTAATTCATTAATTATTGTATTGACATAAGTATGCCTACAAAGCGGTATAAGAACCGTGAATTTGGGTTCTGAATCAAGCGGGTCTGTTGCACCACATATTGTCATTTGTGGTGCAACAGGGTCCTTTCCGCTGCACATATAAATTAGAAACCGAACATGTAGTTCTGAAAGTTCGTCCTAGTTGAATTGAACCAGAAATCAAAGTAATTATACAATATTCACCTCACGGTATGTCAAGCAGAATTACATCTCGAATCGTTTTATTTTGTTTTCTTTTTGTAGGTCAAAATGATGTTTCTTTTGATGCAATAATGTTCATTGTGTAAACTTAGACTTTAGTTACATACAACTTTAAATTTCGTTCAATTAACAACGGTTCAATTGAATGCATTTTGATCTAACAAAGTTATTGCTGTCTTTAAAATTGCGTTACACTTAGTTTTTTTCATTAGCTCACAAAAAAATATTTCTCGAAGTGCCCTCTACACCAAAACTTAATCCCTGTAAACCCATGCAACTGATATACGGTATGACTGAATGTCAGTTTGTATAATTAGTGCACTCACGGGAACAGATTGTTCTATTATATCCCTTGCAAATACCAAAGATGAACTACTACTTAACTTCCTTCAAATAAATAGTTTATATATTATTATTAGGTCGACCTAATTCCCACTGCTCAATTCATCATGATAATTTTTTTCTTAAAACTACTATGGCATGTATAGTATGCATTTTCCAGGAAAAAACAAATATGATTAAGTTTCTCGTCTTCTCAATCTAATTTTGTTAATTGCTGTCAAGAGACACTCTACTCCCACTCATTTCAATAGACTTCAAAATAATGAAACACTAAACAACAACGTTTTTTTTTACAATTAATGACAACAGCAAAAACACGATGAATACATGTGTATACTAATGGACATGCTTAATAATTCTATCAAATGGCTTTCGTGTAAATAATAGGCATAACGACGGCGAGGATTATAATTACTGATGATGCTTAATTTCAAATAATCTTCTTGTCGCTGCTTTAGACACAACAGAAGACGTTTATATGTATGTGTTAATAGGGATGGGCAATTGTTTGGCGTTTTGTCTATTAAAGAGCATTCTGTGTTTTAGAAACACTTAAAATGCGGGCTTATTAGGAACCCTCTGGAGAAAATCGTAATACGGGGAAGAGACCGAGAACGAAGAATGGAATAGAAGCGAACTAGTACAAAACACTCAACGATTACTTTCCACACCCCTCAAGTGATGAATAAGAGAGCAGTGTGCATTAGTGGTTAATATTAAGGGTTTTGTCAACGAATATACGTATTGGAAATGTACATTATTCAAATTGTATAGGTTTCTGTAATGTATTTTGTTAATGGTTTAATCGGCTTATTTGTGTCGATTCCATGGGGGAAAGTTTACAATCTTTAAATAATTTGAATTATGTGTGTGCTAAGGAAAGTTGTCATTGCATGTTTTGTTTGTTTGTTTGTTTGTTTGCTTTGCTTTAGTATTAAAGAGAGAACGCCAGAGGTTGAAATGACCACAAAATAAACCAATACAAAATACGTACCCTCATTCCATCAAGATGGAAGTTAATGTAGGCCTTTATAAAATGAAGGTATTAAACCATGTGGGACTACATAATATTTCAAAACAAAGTATCATTCAGACCTGTTATATACATTATGAGTTTTAATTTGTCTTTGTTCCATGCTATAATCAAGTATGCGAATAAACCGTAAAATAATTTTTCTTGAAAAAAAAAGGAATTGGAAGTTGGAAGTCCGCCAAGAATTATAATTTACCCCCCCCCCCCCCTGGGTATGCCTATAGTGGTACGAATACAAAGAAGAAGATGAAGAAGATAAATTGTGTGCATGTGCATAGAGGGCTGCTAAAGTTATTGCGAACATTAAAGGTGCACCACTAAAGCCATTGTAAGATATGTCCGAATGATGTGTGAAAGTTTCATTGAAAAAGAACACTGCTTTCCTGGTTAAAAAAAAAGCGAAAATATGCGTCAGCTTTTACAACGGACGTTTATGAGGTTCATGGTCGTTAATTAACGCTTTTGAGCTGAATGATAGATATCATCATACTAAACATCTAAAGGGGCATTTGAAAAAATCTAACCCTATTTTATCCTTCTCTATACCATAAGCTAAACAACACGGTAGAAGAGAAACGAGGAAGCTCCAAGTAATTTTCGTGGAGTTAGACACTTTACAGGCCTCACTTTAAATTCGATTGCAACAAATAATTCATTTCAACCGTTTGTCAACTCTTTTTTTATTCGCAGAAAGTTATGACGGTACATTCTGTACATCTTTTCAAATTGTTTAAGGCGTTTCTCTAAAGGCCCAGTCCCATATTGACGATTTACACGGCGAATCGCAACGACTTGCAACGATTTATTAGAACGAATCGACTCGATTTAGCCACGATTTAACAACGAATAGGGACGAATTGTACGGCGACTCAGGACGAATATTCGTTCTTCGTCGTTGTTCGACGAGTCACTTGGTCCTTCCTTTGTCTTTAACCACCGCGGTGGAAAAATCGTTGCAGGAAAAAAGTTGCGGTCCCATATTGGCGATTTCTACGGCGACTCGCAACGATTTATCATTCGTAGAGAAAATCGCTGAAGTCGTCGCGAGTCGTTGTAATTCGTTTTGAGTCGTTGTAATTCGTTCTTCGAACCGTTGCGCATCGCAAAGAACGCCATGAATCGTGTTAGCACAACGAATGTTTTGAACCGGTTCAAAACTATCGCCATGTCCGGCGATTTCCTCACATACTTTGTATGGACTAATCGGGCAGTGTACAATGTGAACAATCATGACAATAGGACTTATTTGAGTCAGTTCCACGGGCGTAGATCTGTCATTGATACCCAGGGGGATGATCTTTTCATTCACCCCCCCCCCCCTCCCTCGTGATGAATAGGTATTACGTAAGTCTCTACACACATGGACAGTTCAACACGGAAAGTGGCGATCTTCACAACGAAGCGATACGAGTCGCAACGAGTTGCAACGATGTGGAACGACTTGACACGAATATGCAACGGTAAATACAATGATTTTTGGTGAAAATCGTCGTGGCGTGGCGATTGTTTTGAACAGTTGAAGACGGCGATTTAGCTCCGCTTTCACGATTTTCCTCACGATACGCAACGATTTTGGGGGAAGAACCGATACGATGTAACACGATGCAACACGACCTATGCGATTTTCTCGACGAATGTCAAATCGTTGCGATTCGCCGTGAAAATCGTCAATATGGGACTGGGCCTTTAAGTGCTCTTCGGCTTCGATTATTCTTATTCTGCATGGCGGTGCGCGCTTCCTGTCATAATAGTTTCCCCGCTCAATTTTACACTTTTTTCAATCGAATTCATTAAGGGTCATTCAAATTCACGCATTACCTCGTAATCGTTGGTATCGGTCTTCCAAATTCCGAATAAGTGCAAAGGAATTCATGCATACGCATATGCTTTCGTGAATAGACACAGAAGTTCATTTATGGGTACTCGAATTCGCGAATGTGCAGCCAACTGTCAACTGCCCTTTCGCGAATTCGAATGACCATTGATGAAAAGGTATGCTCTTTGTGCAAATTCCCTTGCTCCTACGTGATTTTGAAAGACTATTTACGAATTCGAATGCTGCTTTGACACGGCGATCGCAAATCGCGCGAATTCGTTTGCTCCTATTATCAATTCGATTGACAAAATCGTTAAATTGAGCGGGAAAACCTATAATTCCGAATACCTGATGAACTGAAAATATTGCTCATGAAACAACTAAGCATCTTATAGTTGTTGTTGTTTTTTCGTCCACGTGACAGCCTTTGTTTCGAGGTTATAATAGAAAAGATCGATTATAAAACATATGTCTTGATTAGGTTTGAAATTGGATTCTTTTCCGGAGATTGCGTTACCTAATCTACTGAGCTAGACATATGTTTTCTTTTTATCCGCAGAATATAAACTGCGATCTTCGTAAAGGTTATAAATGAAAAAAACTAAAGTATTATGATGTTTTAATTGTAATTGATTATCTACTCCCTTATACCCTCACAAGGACGCAGACAATGCAACATGAGCGACAGGTGCATAAGCATGATATGGTATGAATCTTATCTCCTATTGTTGCCCGCACAATAGTTGTGATCCTCGCATAATCATAAATACGACTGGTTACATAACATATTAAAGGAATGATTAGGTTTTAATTGGAAATTATTATCTCTTCCTTATACTGTATTATACCTTCAAAAGGACGCAGTTAATGCAACAGGGACTGATGATAAGCATGATATAGTATCCATCCTATTTTATCTTTTGACAACATACTAATTGTGATCTTCTTATAATTTTTAATATGACTGATTGCGAAACATAAGAAATTATCAGGTTTTAGTTGGAAAGTATTAGCCCCTTCCTTATAATACTGTATAATTATACCTTCAAAAGGACGCATATAATGCAACGGGGACTGATGATAAGCATGATATAGTATCCATCCTATTTTATCTTTTGACAACATCATACTTGTGATCTTCTTATAATTATAAATATGACTGATTGCGAAACATATCATAGGTATTATTCGGTTTGAATCAGAATTCATTATATACTTTCAAAAGGAGGCATATAATGCATCAGTGACTGGTGATAAGCATGATATAGCATGCATCTTATCTCCTGTTATTGCCCACGCAGTGATCTTTTGACAACATAATGCTTGTGATCCTCGCATGATTATGAATATGACTGGTTGCGAATCATGTGGTATTATTAAGTTTTGATTATAATTGATTATCTCATTCCTTATAGCGTTAAAAGGAGAGAGAGAAAGCAACAAGGCATGATGTTTTAGACCCCTTATTTTGTGTGTTTTGTTTGCCCACGAATTAGCTATTATCTACGAATAACTATAAATACGACTGATTGCGAAACAAAATATATGATTAGGTTTTAAATTTAATTTATCATCTCTAGCCCGGTCTACAAAAAGACACGCAGATATAACAACCACGCATGATAGATCGGGTGCGGTTCGTTATTCCGAAGGTTCGTTATTCCGAACACGCAAATTTCCTATACCTGAGTGTTCGTTAATCCGAAAATGAAATAGGGTTCGTTAATCCGAACATTTGTTGCATTATTCCGAAGGATCGTTATTCCGAAGGTTCGTTATTCCGAAGGTTCGCTATTCCTAAAATGAAATCGGGTTCGTTATTCCGAAGGTTCGTTATTCCGAAGGTCCGTTATTCCGAGGGTTCGTTATTCCGAAGGTTCGCTATTCCTAAAATGAAATCGGGTTCGTTAATCCGAAAATGAATTTGGGTTTGTTATAATGCTATAATTTCATATAAAGAGATAAAATAAACTTAAATGTTTGATTGGTCTGGCCAAGGGAGGGAAAGGGGGAGGGGTATGCTTAATGCAGGCTGTAAATTAAATAAACAAAACACAAACTATAGTATTATAACAAGCCCGATTTTATTTTCGGAATAACGAACCCGATTTTATTTTCGGATCAACGAACCTTCGGAATAACGAACCTTCGGAATAACGAACCTTCGGAATAAAGAACCCGATTTTATTTTCGGATCAACGAAACTTCGGAATAACGAACCTTCGGAATAACGAACCTTCGGAATAACGAACCTTCGGAATAACGAACCTTCGGAATAACGATCCTTCGAAATAACGAACCTTCGGAATAACGAACCTTCGGAATAACTGAACCTTCGGAATAACGAACCTTCGGAATAACGGACTGTAACCGATAGATCATGCGTCTTATTATTTTTTCTTGTCGCCGAAAAGGGTGTGATTTAGGTATAATTGTAATTATAATTATGATTAAATTCAGACATAATGGAAACTGACTAAAAATATTTTAATATCGAACCCGAGACATGCGGATCGCTAGACCGGTGCTCAACCATCGAGCCACAAAGACCCTTGGATGGGGGACGTTCACATGAAATCATTTTAATTTCTCGTATAGTCAGAAGATATACAAACCAAACCTGGTACTAACCCTATGGTAATCAAATTGACTTTTGTAAAGAAGTAATTATGATTGGTTAAAATTATAATTTTGGTTATAATTATGATTTGTAATAACAATGTATACTGCATGATTATGTTTTAAATTGTATTTATGATCTATATCATTACCCGCAAAAAGAGACGCAGATAAATGATATATCGGGCAATAATTTCATTTATAATATACACTAGTCCAAAGAAACTCCTGTCTAAAATTATAAATAATAATTGATTATGAAACGTGAATGATTTAATAATGTACAGTCGATCGTGCCAGACTTGTTTACTCTAATAGATATACAGGAATGAAATCCCATCGCGGGATATCATAAATACATATTATATAGTATTTGTTTGTTTTTGTTTATATAATCCGCGAAAAACAATACTCAATATGGTTACTGTATGTCACATAAAACTGCCAAAGTGCACTTAATTCAAATGATTTATGCATTTATCCCTTATACCGTTACCTTTGAGAGAGTATTGGAAAATATCAGATTGCTATACAAACTTTCCCAGACTTATACTTTGCAAGAATAATTATATGCGATTAAACAAACACGTATACAGTTCGCGCACTTTTGTGCTGGTCTTTTTTCTTTTTTTTTTGCCCGTGACAACGAATTTAATGATGTTTCCAAATGATCTCAATATAATTATAGTAACATCATGTGAAGGTTTGTGCATGCAGGCTAGAACAGGCACGCCATACATAATATATATAGTATACGTAACATATAGTACATACAGAATTCGGATTATGTATGGACTACAAATTAAAGAGTTGATATTGGCAAATGGACTGCAGGTTTTTTTCGGGGAAACAACTTCATCAGTATGCCTAAAATGTTTTAAACACATGTGTGTTTTGTGACGATTATTTTCACATGCGAAGAAGGTACGCAGTGAGGACGCATCATGACGCAATGAAAAGTGACCTCCCAGATGCTATGAATAGCAACTGTCTTCACAGACTGTCTTCACTCCGTAGTTGATCTAGCTGATTCCATTACCCCCTAATGCTAACAGGGCACAGTGGCATTAAAGGGATCTAGTAAAGTTGTTGACATGTTCCCCAACTTGCGTAGGGTAGATACAAATCAAATATGCAATAATTTGATCTGATAATATGTCCACTGAGTGAAAAGTACATGTTAAGCCCGGCGCAGACAGAGCCGACTCGACCCGATCCGACTTGTTTTCCGTCAGGCTAAAGTCAGTTTTGCTGAGTCGGAGCCGAGTCAACATGTTGAATCGGCCTCGAATGGCCTCTGACTGGCAAAACCGAAGTCCTGAAGCAGCGTAGACGGAGTTAATCAGGCTGAAAACCAGTCGGATCGGGTCGAGTCGGCTCTGTCTGCGCCGGGCATTAGACTAATGATGTGACACGGCCGATTAACGAGCGAATATGCAAACTGCGTTATTTGCGCACTCATTGCCAAAATTGTGTACACCGTTGAAATGATCCCAGTTTTGTTTTAAAATTGAATCATAAACATGTCAATAACAAAGAAAGCAAAACAAAAACGAAGCTGGGTTCATAAACATCTATTAGTAAGAGTTAACAACTAGGAATGAAATAACCACTACAGAGATGCAAGTGACTCTGGTCCATTCCAACAAAGTTACTAGTCTTACAGTAATAGATCCCGCACTCTTGCAGAGATGCATTCAGCCCATGATTTAAAAAAAAGAGTTCATCAAGGGGCGGTGACTATTAACATTTCTTAACTCCCCCCCCCCCCCACCCCACCCCCCCCCCCCCACCCTCCCCTCCCCCCTCCAACACATACGTTTTAGGGTGATTCGGACAAAATTAGTCGCGCGCACCGTGTCAGGTTTGTGAACACTTCATGCGAAATACATATCGGCACAGTGTTTATAATTATGTAATGCGCACAAAGTAATCTCGTTACGGATATTCGAACCGCCCCTACATCCCCACGAATGATACAGTTTAATACGTATAAGCCGAGTGATTTGGACCCCCCTCGGAACAACTCCGATATTGGCAAATCAGACGCACGGTGCCCTCTTGCGAACGCATTGTGCTCGGTGCGACATAATACACTGGATTAGTGTTATGTACAGCGCGCACAGACTAGTCTAGGTTAAAATGCCGAACCGCGGTATACATTTGTATTTATTTATTAATATCATCATCATTTATTATTGTCTTCTTTAAAAATACAGGGTAGGGTGTTCAGTTAAAGTGAATTCAGACCGGTATATTAGACGCGTAGATCCATCTTGCGCACTTTTACGCACGGTACGTAATCCCCATTGGCTCAGTTATAAGTAGCGATCGCAAACTGTCCCACTTCCGAATACCCGAGTCAAAAATGCATCAAAAATAGTCGCGTTCGGAATGTTTGTACTAGTCAAATGGAGATCCATCAGAGATGTTTACGAGCGAAAATATCACGTAACACGCTTAACCGCAACCGACTTCAAAGTGCCGCTGTTTGATGCCTTAGGTGATAGTGTGAGAAATTTGTTTGCTGCATGCAATTTCATAAGAAGGCCTTTGTTCAGATATTTCGAAGCACCTCTCTTCGATCGATCCAACACATATCGTGAGTTTACCTCGAGAGATTACGGTGGAGTCGAGTTGGAATTTGCTGACTACCCATTATAACCCACGCATATATGCCTTTAAAAAAATGCTTTACAACGGCGCCCTGTATGGGACGTACACATATATATACAGCCTTGGAACAAATCATTATACCAAGCACTTTGTGATCAATTTTTCCGAAGTTTTACGCTATTTTGTCCATTTTATAATATTTTAAAGAACCAAAAGGGGTATAGTCAATGGTGTTAGTGATACCTACCACATATTTCTGCCTTATTTTGATTAAAAACATGCATTTTATACAAATTGTATGGATTTTGTCCATTCCTTATACATGTACATTAAAGGCATGTGTTTTATATAAATTTTTTGTTTATACAAAGTGCACAATTTGTTGATTTTTTCCTGTAAGTTCAATTCCTAGTGTGACTTGTAATAGCACTTTTATATATTCTTGGTGAGAAGTGCCAAATCGCATTAAACTCTGTTGGAGAAGCAAATAATATTTGGATGCTGATTGCCTATTGTGTCATTCATAATCGTATTGACTATGCCCCCTTTGATATTTGATGAACTTGTGTTTCTTTAAAATGTAATTAAACTGACAAAATAGTGTAAACTATCTCGAAAAAATCGAGCAAAAAGTGCTTGGTCTAATAATTTTTTTCCGAGGCTGTAAATGTTACAATACAGTTCAAAACAAAGATTTATACATTAAATAATAATACAACATCATGAATTACTGTCGCGACCTCGGGAATGTACACCGCCACGCATGACAAACTTTAAGTATGGGACTCCTTGGCCCTGTTGACATTATTTAATACTCTTGACATTATAATCTTGTCTTTCGACGTCCGCGAAAACATGTTGGTGTTTTGAAATGGGATTAATTGTTGTTGTTGGCCAAATCACCACCGCTTTTTAAAAATTATATTAAAAATCTATTCCCGACGTCGCGACAGTAATATTGTAGCTGATAAACAATTGAGCTTCCCGCGGGAAAATCGATTACCTCGAAATTATTTACCCGCACGTTTTGTGTTTGTTTGTTTCGTTTACATTTCTTCACAATTTTTTTTTATAGATTTCCCCGAAATTCCTGGGAAACCTAATTTACCATTGGAAATTTGTATTAAAGTGACCCATTTACTTTTTCAAATTAAACACAATCAAAAGCACTTGAAGCATTCACATCTCTCGTGTAAGTTTGTATTTATTTGTCTTATTGCAACAGAATAAAGGAATTGGTATTGATTTGTCAAATGTCTACCAAATTTTTGAAAATATTGATTACAGAATCCAAAAGCGTTCTGGAACGCTTTTAAATTGTAGCCAAAATCAATTGGCAGTATACGTGATACAATCTGACATTAATGTTCACGTTAGTTTTTACTCGGTAAACAGAGTTTCTTTTCTATAAAAAAAAACTATCACGCATCATTAAAGAAGAATCGTACAATGATACTGGTATATTATTTGATTGAAATGTCAAATATCACATTCAGAAAGAAAACAAAACATAATGAAGTTTATAATTGACTACTTAAATATTTCCAACGCGGCAACGCCTGTATTCTTCGTAAAAATTCGTCTTCTATGTTTTTACAGGTTCCTTGGAAACCGTATTACCGTTCAAAAAGAGAATATAATATTTACTTTTACAGCACTTTTCTTTTTATTTGCGTGATACCGGACAATTATTTCAGAGCAAAACTTATAACGGCATTATGTTCCAACACTTTTCTGCGGCTTGGTACGAACAGTCACGTCACGTTCACGTTCACGTCACGTGAAGGTTCTGTACCTTTTGTGAAACAGGTCACCCAAATCTACGAAGTGTAGGGTAAAGTGACCCAACAATTCGTGAAATAGGTCACCCAAGTCTACGAAGTGTTGGGTTACGTGACCCAACAGTTTGTTGATATAATATATGCAATTTATGAAAGCTCACGTAAATTGGCGCTTGCGTACAAAAAATGAATGTAAATTGTCGTTGAGAAGAGACTAATTCTCGGTATATTTAATCGTGAACGAACAAGTCCTACCTATACTGTTATACCAATTATAGGCGTACCCAGGCATGGGGGCAGGGGGATGGACACCCCCTACCCCCCCCCCCCCCCCGCCCCTTACATAATTCTCAAGAAATGTCTTGGTCTCGGCCTCGAAATGTGTGACCGGTCCTGGTCTCGGCCTCGGCTGCGATCATTTTCTACGGACACCCCCTACCCACACTCCCCCGCTGACTTCAATTTGTCTGACGAAAATACCCCCCCCCCCCCTACACCCACCCCTTGAAAAAAATCATGGGTACGCCACTGCCTACAAGTAGCTAGTTCGGATGCCAAATACTTTAATTTATTTATTTAGTATTGATTGGTTGGTGTGATTAATTGTTTCATTGACTGATTAATTTATTGATTGATTGTTAAATTAAATGATTGATTTATAGATTGACTCGATTCAATCACTCACTCACTCACTCACTTTCACATGCAACGCCACTAACGCCCACGCGCAGACGTCCAGCACGGGAACTTCAGGCGTATGCGAACCGAAGGTCCGCTGCGTGTAGCATTGCAGTTCAGCTGGAAATCAACATTTGCCAAAATCCACGCACGACACGTCTTTAGAAATACTCTAATAACAAGACAAATAATGCAAGTGGTATGGTTGTACATTACCTAAATGACAGAACTGCATATTATCGTCTCAGATTACTCTGAATTATGCACGTATATATTATAAACATAATGATTGAAATGATCCGATAAGGCGGTTTCGGCATTTTCGTCGACATTTTTAAATGTCTTTGTGCGTGTATGTCTAGTCTTAGTAACAAGCGCTTGCAATTTTAAAAATCTTGATTAAACACTCACGTCACGTTTTGGTAGACGTGACGATTCGAGTTTTACTGGCATGGAAAACGACAAATTGTTGGGTCACTTTACCCTACACTTCGTAGATTTGGGTGACCTGTTTCACAAAAGGTACAGAACCGTTAACGTGACGTGAACGTGAACGTGACGTGACTGTTCGTACCAAGCCCTTTTCTGCTGGGTCCCAGCTCGTTTAGACTTCACTTTCCTCTCAGTGCTACTTACCATCGTTAAAATAGAAAAACATTTTGTATTGGTCTCTTTTGGAAACATTTATGTTATTGTTTTATATACATTTTTGTTGAACAGTGAATGTTATTTCTTCAGGGATTCAATCCGCCCACATTCAGAAACTTTTCCTGATTTTCTGAAATGTCAATTAAAATACCTAATTCAGAAAAAAATACTTGTTTTTCGAACGGTTGGCCTCCTTTTAAAGTTAAATCGGATTCGTTTATGGGAGTCACAAACTAGCCTATAGGTCAAAATTGGGAACTGCGCCGAAGCATCCCTAAGTATAGGTTTTCCCGCTCAATTTCGCGAATGTGTCATTCAAATTGATAATAGGAGCAAACGAATTAGCGCGATTTGCGATCGCCGTGTCAAAGCAGCATTCGAATTCGTAAATAGTCGTTCGAAATCACGTCTTAGCAAGTGAATTTGCACAAAGAGGATTCAAATTGGCACGTAGTTTACGCTGGCGCCTCTTCGGTCATTCGAATTCGTCAAAGGGCATGACGCGTTAATTTGTATGAACCAAGTTGACATTTTGCTGCACATTAGCGAATTTGGCTGCACATTCGCGAATTCGAGTGCCCATTCACGAAAGCTTATGCGTATGCATGAATTTGCTTGCACTTATTCGGAATTTGAAAGACCGATACCAACGATTACGCGGCAATGCGTCAATTTGAATGACCCTTAATGAATTCGATTGAAAAAATAGTGTCAAATTGAGCGGGAAAACCTATTAATATTACAATCTTTAGGAGCAAGGCCAACCTGTTTCGCATGATTGGTACAGGCAGTAAGCACTAATGCGTAAATCATTATTTTACCCAGGATGTCAAACAATAATAATCTGTCATTGTCATTTTGGGGCTAATTTAACGAACGGTAATTAGAATTTGCCGCAATATAGGTCATTTTTTGTGAAGCAATGTAAAGTCTTTAAAGCAAGTATACCCTCTCACTCTCCCCGGTGGAATTTAGCCTACGCTTTTGAGCCCATGGTGCCTATAGGGGGTAACTCTTACCTCCTCATTCTGTTCACCCCCCCCCCCCCCCCCTTCCCCGACTGGATTGAAACTGGCTATGCCCTCATGAATAGTGCAAGGATGTTTGCATTGATTAATAATGTATATTGCTGTATTACTGCCTGTCTTAGATGGGAAGGAAATTGTCACCTCGGAGTAATAAATCTCAGCAGCACTTTGATTCGAACCCCCTTCATGCGAATTATAACCCCCTTAATCTTAGCCCCCCCCCCCCCTTCCCGAATGGAATGTGGTTTTACGTGTACATGACGGACAAAATTATTTGAGAGCGTGTGTATGTCATTCTACTTATTGATGTCAGTCTTTAACTGTTACTGAATATCGCTATCATTTAGATATAAATCCCCCCTCCCTACGGAAACCCTTACCACCTGTTTGCCGAATGGACTAACCCCGGCCAAACCCACGTGACTGACGCAGCTCGATGAGGGGCTTTTCGATTTACATGATCACTAGCGAAATGGTACTTGATGACGTCATGACTAGGCCCCGCCCCACGTTCACCCATTTGTCAGTCAACCGTTTCAGTTGAGTACGAACGCCTTATCGGTCAAATTCGCGTTTAATGGTACTCTACTGAGACTGTTGACCTAGCAATGGGTGAACGTGGGGGTGGGGGTCGAATCGTGACGTCATCAGTTACCAGTCCACTGTTCTGGTGAAGAAGTACTCGAAAAGTCCTTAATGTATACTCAGACTTGAGGTAACTGGGAGTTTAAAAGAAGACTGTATTGACGAATTAAAACAAATACATTCTTGTCCTGTATACCTCAAAGTTTGATCTTCACAAAAAAATGCAAATGTATAACCTCCAGTAAAGTCTGCAAGTCGGCCCACGAGACCTATGGTATATGAAGCGCGGTGCCACTCGTATGTGTGAGCGTATGGTTGTATGTGTGTCATAATTTTGACCACGGTAACGTAAATTCTTCGCCCCCGTCCATTTGCCTGGTCTACCGGTACTCCCATTTTTTCTTCTGATAATCGCCTTAGCTATTCTACCATCTCGTCTATAAATGATTTCAGAAGTTAGAGAATTTGGATTGTAGGAATTGCCTAAGGGTGTGTAAAAGTGTTAAGATGATATTGGTTTAGGTCAGTGGCGTACCCACGATTTTTTAAAGGGGGGAGGGGGGTTATTTTGTAAAAAATTCCAAGGGGGGGGGGGTTCAAACCCCCCCCCCCAAAAAAAACAGCCATTTCTTGGTCAAAGAGGGGGGGGGGGGGTTGAACCTCCTAAACCCCCCCCCCCCCCCCCCGTACGCCTATGGTTTAGGTTGGGTTGGATGTTTAATATTATTGGGGTCAAGTCTAAGTTAGGGAACTTAAATTCTTTTTAAATGGACGTTTCAGGCACAGTTACATCACGAATTACACATAATTCTATTCATAATGATATGCATAATAGGCCCGTTCTAACTGGCGCAAATAATAGCGATGCAAATTTCGAAATTTGCATCGCGATCTAAATTTCGAAATTTTTTGCCGTGTGGACATACAATTTTTTAAATAATCGCGATGAGGATCGCGATGCCAATCACGATAAGTGCTGCGATTTTCAGAAATCATCGCGATTATTTGGATTTATCGTGATTATTTGGAGCGCGCTGCGTGTGTGAACGGTCAACAGAAAAATGATTTCGAAATTCTGATCGCAGTGCAAATCGCGCTAAATAAGCCTGTGTGAACGGGCGAAAATAATTTAGAAATTCTGATCCCGATGCGAATCAGGCTAATTAAGCCAGTGAGAATGAGCCTAATATCACAGGAAGACGTCAAGCAAAGGCGCCTAATTATTATAGTCTTTGCGTCAAGTCGATAGGCGCGGCGACACGCACAGCTCCAGAGCTTGCACACGTGATAGGACACTGTTGCGCCAACACACGGCCTGGTTCTGAAGAATGATGTGGCGCTGCCCTGTGATCTTTTCCCGGATTTGATGACCTCGTGTCTTTAATTGCTGGACCTGTTAGTCCCTAATTCCCGCACGAATCGAACCACGTGCACAGCACAAGCTAGATAATTAGTTAGCCTTATATCTGATGGGGAAAATAGTATGCGTTCATATTCGAGGGCAGCTATTTATCAAGACCCCACAAGCCTACATGTGGGGGAAGACCCGACTGCACTAAATTACCGGCAGCTGGTTTACCTAACTTTCATAGTAGCAATTAAAGGGATAGTTGAGTGTTGGTATAGGGGGGGCACTTCACAAAATATTTTGTGTGAGATAATGAAAAACTGACTGTCAAATTTGAAAGAACATACAATTTTAATGACAGAATACATTTTATTTGAACAAAATCGATTCAGAAACGGCTGAAAAATCCACAAACATATTTTTATTCAAAAATTCTTCACCAGGGCATATTTTGACTTTTTAGAATAACATTTTTAAATGCTTAAAGACTATTTTGAAAAAAATCCGAATAGGTTTTTAAAAAGTTGTTGATGATATCTCTATTAAATCAATATTTTAACAAAACATTAAATGCACAATTTTAAATGAAAAATGGCTAAAACAAATTATTTTTTTAGAGAGCACCCTCTTGAGTTGTAACGGCTCTTTAAAAAAAATGATAAAAGGGGTTTTACTTAGTCGTTTGTAATTGTGTATACTTTTCGAGCATGGTGAAGTTATATACAACTGTTATTTTGTACCGTAATGATGCAGGTTTTGGTTACTAAAGTTAAGTTTGACCAATACTCAACTATCCCTTTAACTCGGGGCTTTGAAGACTAATTGGAGGGCAATTTTGTCAAGCCTGCAGGCATTTGTGCTTATTATGTAACATCGTCGGAGGACAAATTGCACTGGAGTTTGAACGTCAGTATTCGCACGTGCTGTTATGTATTTTTATGGTTTTAACAACATGTTTTGCCTAAAACCATCGCGATTTTATGAAGATGTCTATGTTGTTAACACGTGACGCCCTTTCAAACCCCAGATTCCTTAACATTATTGTTTAAATTTGTTTTGCTCTCAGTTTCACTCAATATACCTCATCCAAAAACCTAATCCGTTTGCCGTGAATGTGTCATCTGTCAGGCTTTTTTTGCAAGCACAAGCACGGATAATTGATTATCATAACTCACCCATCCAAAACAAAAATATGTTTGCACATATCCACGAAGTTGTTATTGAAGCGATTGCGCAAGCGGTGCGATATATTTTTTACCCGGGAGTATTCTTTCACCCGATTCATATTCTTCTTGTTTTCACGCAAACAAATATATCTAGCTGTAGAAAAAATACGACTTGTACCTTTAAACAAAAAATGCCTGATTTGCCAAAATATCGTTTTGATTTTGCCTCAACCTCATTCACGTTGAATATTTACGCCAATATATTTTCTTCTCCTTCTTATCTCTTGTTTTTCCAACTGAAACTAACTGCTCTATTTAAATATATATATAATATGTATCTTTCTATATCAACATTTTTTTCTTCATACTCGCCTCAGTTGATTCGTAGTCTCAATAAATGTCTACCGTACGAGAAACTCGGGGCCTTGACTATGGCAGTTGGAGTCATATAACTTCCATGCTATAAGACTCCATGAAGCTTTTCTTGGGTTTGGGATACCGCCCTCTACGCTCGCTTCTCGACATCGTCGTATTAAGTGTCACGTTACAATAATTGACTCATCCTGCTTCAAATTGTTATCTTCGCATTCACGTTTTGAATTGTTTGCCTATAACAACGGATCTATACAAAATACAAATTAATTCTTACTGAACACTGAAGCAGTAAACCACTTTTCAAAATTCACCTGAGTGAAAGCAATACATGTCTGTATTCACTCCGTCTGGAATATATACTATTTATTATTATCTCAGGGGATGACCCGTTTGATTCAAGCTTCCGAGCTTCTCGGGAATTCCTTATTTCCACATCTTCACTTTTCCATTTCGTTCAAAAGATATTTACGATTGAAAGGTTCAGATATGACATTGTCTACGTCGAGATAATCTAATGCCGTGTACAAAGTAAGTACAATGAGTTAGTGAATATCACTTTGCATTTTCGCTTATTTCAAGGCCAAATAACATCCAATCAACGTGAAATGTCCACACACTATACTCTCTGGTCACACCAATACACATTATTTTGTATTAACCACGCATCACTTTTTGCACTTGTCAACAAAGTTACCAGATCCCTTTAAAGAGATCTACGTTATCGAAATCCACAAAGCCTACTTAATAACTTGAGCGGTTCTCATAGATGCTTATTTCTTCTTTCTTTTCGTATTACCAATACAAGCATGGAACCGGTTTCTGCTTTTTGAATGTCTCTTTCGTTAACACAAATAGTTATGTTTGTACGTTTTAGGCGGCCTTTCATTTACCACCATGCCTTGAATTTGTAATTTTGAAAAGATGTTCGGATTTGACATTCTCCACTAGATAATTTAAACATGTGTACAAAGTCAGTGCAATTGGTAAGCAAATATCACTTTGCATCTCTGCTCATTACTCGGTCATTTGACATTCATTTACTATAGAGTTTCAAACATCACCCCCTGGACATATCAGATAACAGATATAATGTAAATTTACATAATAATTCGCTTTACGTGATGATCATTAACATTAACATCATTAACAAGTGATATTTGAGACTGCAATCATAATTGTACTAATATCATTGTTAATGTTATTCTGAATGCTGTATGAAAATTTCGTTTACAAATATTATGTTGTTTAACCGAGTTAAAAATTGACAATTGATGTTTTTGTGCCAATTAATTTATTTGACTAAAATCGAAAAATTTTCTGGAACGTTTTTTTATCCAATCGTTACATTTGGATTACTGGGTAACATTATAACAAATTAAAGTGATAGTTGAGTTTTGGTATAGAGGGCGCTACACAGAATACTTTTTTGTGAGATACCGGTAATGACAAATTTGAAAGAGCATACAATTTTAATGACAGAATCAACTTTATTTGATCAGAATCGGTTCAGAAACGGCTGAAATATCCATAAACATAGTGTAATAAGTGTGGGGCCCCACAAATATTCGACAATTTTGAACCAGCCGTTAACACAATTTTAAAAATGCTTTCTCTTTTCAACAATTTACGAAGGAGGTTTTTTAATAGTTGTTGATTATCTCTCTATCTAATCACTATTTCAACAAAACATCACAATCATGCACAATATTTTATTTTAAATGGTTGAAACCAATGAGTTTTTAGAGAGCGCCCTCTTGAATGTTAACGACTCTTTTTTAATGATACATGTAATAGGCTTTTTATTTAGTCGTTTGTAATTTTGTATTCCTTTCGAGCATGATGGAGTTATAACTATTAGTTTGTAATGTAATGGTGCAGGTTTTGGTTACTAAAATTCAATTTGACCAAAACTGTACTCTCTTTACCAAAACTCAACTATCCCTTTAAAGTGCAAGGCACATGCAGATGAACTGCGAAATGTCCAGGCAAGTCATTTCGGTTGAATTTGACAAAGTTAATGGATCACTTTAAGTCATATCGTGCAACTTTATGATGTTACACACGTACCACCCAAGGGTAGATCGTGATATTTGATTATATTTAATTATCTCCGGTTATCTCCGATGCTTTACAGGATTCAAATTTCATGTTTCTTTGTTTATTTATTTCAATTCTCAGGATTTTAAGTTAACTGATGACACAGCTATAAGTTGGCGTAAAATTCGCCAAGTCAGTCGGTTTGAGTTACCTGTAATAAAATATACATGACTAATGTTTATCCACGCACTAAAGTCAGTCGGTAAGACATCGATGCGAAAGGAGGTCCGTTCAGACATAAGTGTCAGCAACACGTTTTGACACCAGACGTTATATAAAGTACATTATTATATAAGATGTGATATTCTCAAACGCTATACGAGTGGGAAAAGAGATTCTAATTTATGCTGCTGATGTTTCCTTCGTTATTGTTGATTTTGTTGTTGTCATTAATGTTTTTTGCAGGTATGTTCAATTATGTGTTGCCTGTTTTGAGCAATATTGAACAGGTATAAAATACTTCGATAACACCCCCCCCCCCCCCCCCCCCCAAGTACATGCCTGCAGTTGTTTGACATGTTTAAAGGGATAAAGTAACATTGTGCAATTCCACAAAACTAATTTAGAAATCTAGTGGTATGCTCGTACATTTTCGTGTTTATATTACCAATAGAAGCATGAAACTGTACAGGTTTGGGTTTTCGAATTTCCCTTTTGTTAGAAAGATATTCACAATAAAAGGGATAGTTGAGTTCTTGTAAAGAGAGTACAGTTTTGGTCAAACTGAATTTTAGTAACCAAAACCTGCACCATTACATTACAAACTAATAGTTATCATGACTCCACCATGCTCGAAAGGAATACAAAATTACAAATGACTAAGTAAAAAGCCTGTTATCATTCCAGTAGAGCCGTTAAAACTCAAGAGGGCGCTCTCTAAACACCCATCGGTTTCAACCATTTTAAATACAATATTGTGCATGTGTTGTTTTGTTGAAACAGTGATTAGATAGAGAGATAATTACGACTATTAAAAAACCTCTTTTGTAAATGTTTTTCAAAATGAAGCATTTAAAAAAAAAAATTAACGGCTGGTTCAAAATCATCGAATAAATGTGGGGCCCCACATTTATTACAAATGGTTATGTTTTTTAATATTTCAGCTATTTCTGATCCGATTTTGATCAAATAAAGTTTATTCTGTCATTAAAATTGTATGCTCTTTCGAATTCGACACAAAGTTTTTCATTATCTCACAAACAAATGATTTTGTGTAGCGCCCTCTATACCAAAACTCAACTATCCCTTTAAAGTGTTGAGATATTTTAAACTTTCCACTGTATAGTCAGTGAGTGCAATGAGTTACTACACATTATACGAACAATTCTTCACTAGTCATGTCAACAAAGTTACTAGATCCCTTTAAAGGGACTTAGTAACATTGTCCAAATCCTCAAAACTTACTTGGAACTATAGTGGTTCTCTCATACCTTATCATATTCATATTAACAATACAAGCACGGGACAGGTTTCGTTTTTTCAAATGTCCATTTCGTTCAAAAAATATTTACGATTGAAGTGTTCAGATATGAAATTGCCTATGGGATAATTTCATGCCGTGTACAAAGTAAATACAATGAGTGAGTAAATATCACTTTGCATGTCTGCTCATATCTCAGCCAATAAACATCAAATTAAAGTGAAATGTTCACACATTACTTTGTGGACATATCAGACCACTCCAATATAGTATACATCGCTCATCACTTTTTGCACTTGCCAACCAAGTTACTAGATCCCTTTAAAGGAGATATGAAAGATTAAGCAAAGTACCTATATACGTAGTCGAAATGGTGTATTTTCCCCTTCGAAGTGTTCCGTGCCATGGTAACATTGCGTTGTTCGCATGGTTACCTTACTAATGACTAAACTACATCAAAGATAAATCTATAAAAAAAATGTTCTGATGACGTACTAATGATCGCATTTGGATTAGATTGGGATTAAGCAAAATATTTATGAGATAACAACAAGCCCATCTCTCTACCTGTAAGTCACATACACATTATAGCATGTGGGACTAGAGAAACGCACGTTTCCATAGTTACCAAGTTATCTGTGATCGCAAATCTTTCTGCAGATTGTAGGAGAGTATCATCAGTCTAAAAATATTGTTTTCAAACAATGCGTATAGTCAGAAATAGCCAATTCTAAAAGTTGTTTTCTTGTTGCATACCTCTAACTAATAAAGGTATACTATGTTGACATGTGCACTGAAGTAGGGTTGAACAAAATGTGTATTTCCGTAATCTGATATGTCCATTTATTCATGTGTGAAAATTCAACCGTAAATGAATGGCATACCCTGCCGGAAAGAACACTCTCATCCACAGTGTGAACAGTGTGGACCACAGTGTTACATTCGAGCGTTTTCACAGTGTGAAAGCCAATTCACACTGTGAACACACTGTGATATTGCTGAGGTACACAGTGTGAGCTCACTTCTTTACACACACACTGAACGCAGGCAATTTCACACTGTAGCGATAGTGCCCTCACAGTGTGGTCACAGTGTGAGTTGGCTTTCACACTGTGTAAACGCTCGAATTTAACACGATGGACCACACTGTCCGGCAGGGTATGACCGAGTAATGAGCGTAAATGCAGTGATATTCGCTATCTTATTGCACTGACTGTATACACAGTTACAATTATTCAGTAGATTATTATAAAGAGATAATTATAAGAGTAATATTTGGAAAACCGAAAGATGTTCCATATTATGCTTATGTTGGTAATACGAATACATTGACGTGTGTGCAAACCGCTAGAGTTCGAAGTATACGTGTTGAGAATTTCGTATAATTATGTTCCTGACTCCTTTAAACAATCATGACAACAATACAATTACAATAATGCGTTAACAAGAAACGTTTAATGGATGGTAATTACAATGATAATCAATGTTATTATTAGACTAATAATGTAGATATATCACGGTATTGTGGAGTGTTTTTTCCCTTAAAAACCGCATTCCTTTACATACACTTTTGTTGGATGTCGATGTAAACATCACCACAAAGGCGTCATAAAAGCATGTCATAAATTTAACTAGGCCTAAATTCAATTAAGTCTACAAATGTGTGTTCTTTAAATTTCATCATGCATTTATATATATTAGCGGATATTGGGTATTCCATTACTATTAATACAATTCTAATGACCACGTTATTGCATGGTAGAATAGCAACAACGATATCTATTATTTTTTCTACAGAACATTAGTTATTTGTAATACAGACATAATACTGGACTATTCGAAACCAGTTCAATTCAGTTCAGTTTATTTTTTTCATTTCCAACATCAAATCAAATACATAACATTGTTTAACGCAAAACAAAGTTAACATATGTGAAATTAAACTACTGTAGCTAAGTACAATGAAAACTAGATTCATACACAGTAAATAATATAATATTTGGAAATTGAGAGATCCACCGAAAATCAATGCTTGTAGATTGTGGACTCTTCGAACAATAATTAAGCAATTGAATCATACTTCATAAACAAATCCACTAACACTTTTGAAACATATTTTTTTAAATTAACAATACATTGGACATTTGAGTTTGAATTGCTTCTAATAAAGGTTATTTAAATCAGATAAAAAGTTAAGCCGACAGAGACGTCGACGAGCATGCAGAACAAGACGATACGACACAACACAACATGCATAGCACAGGATAGCACATCAATATGTCAAATATATCAGATTAAGAATCAATGAAAAGATGGGAAAGTAACATACGTTTGTTTGTTTGTTTTATTTCTGCATTTTTTCAAAACAATACATAATCATAATTGTACAAAACATGTTTGAGTATTTACAATCGAATTACAAGTAATAAGTATACATAAAGAATAGCACAACAATGATTATCAATTTGAAGTAATAAATAAAGCATATAAACGCAGGAGACCGCCATCATGAAGGTGAAACCG
Source organism: Echinarachnius parma (assembly GCA_037951105.1). Taxonomy (NCBI): domain Eukaryota; kingdom Metazoa; phylum Echinodermata; class Echinoidea; order Clypeasteroida; family Echinarachniidae; genus Echinarachnius; species Echinarachnius parma. Next base: position 117,310 of record JBAMJV010003638.1, on the reverse strand, counting down.
CCATCACGTGAAGGTGAAACGAAGAGAAAAGATGGTTGGATGTGGACAGAGGCAGAACTGTTGGCACATACAGCGATAAAAGAGCGCGCAATTTTCTGTGAACAAACACAAAAACATACAGGTGATGACCTTTTATTGACAAAATAAGAATAATGCAAATAAAACAGTATATAGGAATGCTCCCCAGGGAGTGGAGATGGTGCACATAATGGGTGCTGGTTTGCATTGTATCCTATGACCGGGGTAATAATATCACTGTAAAGCGCTTAGAGATGATTATCAATCATATTAGGCGCTATATAAATCGAGTATATTATTATTATTATTATTATTATTATTATTATTATAGGGAGACAAACATATTTATCGACTTAATGGTTTTTGTATAAGATTGCAATAATAATATGTTAACCCTTTTCTTAAACAAACAAGTTAAGCTGCATTTTAAATATGATCATTGAGAGTATTCCGAAATGTAGGACCATTATAAGTAAATGTATATAGTTTGTGCTAACAACAAGGGCAAATTAAATTCTTCCGAATGTCTCGTTGGGTACTTATGAACTAACTGGTTTTTTAAAAACATTTCATCAAAAATTGCGGGTAATAATTATACATAAGTTGACCTAGTTGAAATAAATATAGGTCCTTAATTTTTAATTTGTTATTATAAACAAAAAGCCTCTTGCAATAACAACAATTTATCTAATAACGTTACATGGGTGTTACCCCAAATCAAAATACCATAATTTAAATATGGTAATAGCAAAGATGAATACAACTGAAGTAAGTGTCATCGGCGAAAAAACAACGATACAACAGCAGACGACCTACTAAAATAATTGAGTGGCCCTAAGAGGCTTCCTTGTGGGACGCCACAAGATATATTACATAACTCTGAACTATGATCTTTTACACATACATATTGCTGTCTATTAGAGAGGTAGTTCCTGAACCACTCCAAGGCCTTACCACGCACACCGTAAGGAGAGAGTGTATAGAGTATTGAATATCATGGTTAACTTTGTCGAAGTTATCCATGTACGATGTCTATATGAATCTTTAAGTATATCGTATAGTCAAATTATGAATCCACGTTCATATTGACAATATAATAGTACAATTCTGTCATAATATAAATGTACAAATCTCTACAATCACTGTATACGATGATATTATATGAATCATTATTATACTTATCTAACTTTCTTTTTTTTGTATTTACAATGCCAAAATAGGGAAAATTCAGTTTATTAGTCAATTAAACGATATGGAATTGAATTCGATCATAGCATCCATGTAGTATGGTTGTATACATGTTTTCACCAAGTGTATCTATTAAAGTTAGGTTTTTTAAATTACTAAATTACTCTATTTCAGTATTATTTTGTTAATCGCGCATCGTGTCCATCTGAACTATACCTGATCGGTTTTTTTTGTGTGTGTTTTTTGTTTGCATCCTATTACTATTTTTAACTAAAATATACAAATTAAAAGAATCGTATTAACTTCTGGAAGTGTGGGGTAAACATGAAGCCATAATATGATTGAACAACCAACAATAGACTGTTTCGAAGCCGTAGGAGTGCGGAAATGTTGTTTCCTTTCATGTGTTATTTGTTTAAAAAACGTAAAAAAAAACATCTTGATAGAAATTATTTTTGGTCCGTCAAAGATGTTTACTGTAATACATAAGGTCATTCATTATATTATTATGGTATGTATTTACAGATCGGAAAGACCATTCGGATTGGAATTAATTACATCCGTTTGTCACGAAGAAGTTGAACAGAATTTAAACCTGTCGCTTATCTTGCTGCTATACAAGAAATTCGAAACGAAAAGCAAACAATTACCATTATTTCACCAATGATAGTTGCTATTGAATTGTCTTGACTTCGTGAATAGCTACAATATTCATTCATATGTCTTCTTGCCAAGTATGTTAATAACTGCATCATACAATCCTCTGATATTATCCGTAATTATTATCTATATTTTGTTTCATTTTTCTCATTTCAGATAGTACAATCCATCGTGACACATTTAAGCTACGTATTACGTTCGCACATTCGTCTCCCGTCGAATTTTCGTTCGTGATCATTATACGCCGTTCATACCCTCGAAGCGATCGCAACGACACTGTGAGCTACATCGGATTATTTTATCACTGAGAAATCGTAGACGCGCGCACATCGAGAGCTGCGATTGTATATAAAGTTACTACCAGTGTATCACAACCGCTTCGCTTTTTGATTGGTCGACGGTGGAGTCTGACTTTTTGGCGGAGTGATCACGTACGTGGTGGCT